>JAUMHR010000060.1:8560437-8574444 GCA_032361145.1 Enteromius fasciolatus | reverse complement strand
AAGAAGAGGAAAGTGAGGGATCGGTGAACATAAAGGAAGAGAGTGAGGAAGTGGATGACCAAGAAGAGGAAAGTGAGGGATCGGTGAACATAAAGGAAGAGAGTGAGGAAGTGGATGACCAAGAAGAGGAAAGTGAGAGCAAGACCCTTGCAAATGATGATGATTCTGAGGTTGATGATGATACCACAGTCAAAGCCTCCAGTGAAGATGAGGAAAATGAGGAAGAGGAGGAGAAAAGTAAAAGTGAGGCAGTTGAGGAAGTTGAGAGTGAAGCTGAGGAAGAGGAGAGTCATGGAATAGAAGATGAGGAAGAGGAAACAAGTGTAATAAGTAGAGACAGTGAAGAAGAGAGTGAAGAATATGAGGTTGAAAGCAAAATGAGTGAAGAGGAGGAGAGTGGAGAAGAATCAGAGGGAAATACAGAGAGCAGAAGTGACAAATCAGAGGAAGAGTCAGATGAAGAAGACGAGGGTAAGGAATCAGAGGAGAAAGATAGTGAGAATGAGGAAGAAAGTGAAGTGGAAGTTGGGGCAGAGGAGGATGAAGACAGTGAAAAAACTAGTGAAGAAGAGGAGGAAGATCAGGAGAGTGAGACTGAAGATGATGAGAATGAAGGGGATAGTGAAAACGAAGGAGAGGGAGAGGAAAATGAGGAGAGCGAGGGAGGTCAAGAGGATGAGGAGGGTGAAAGTGGTGAAGATGAAGCAATGAATGGGAATGATGAAGAAGAAGAGAATGAAGAGGAAGAAGAACAGGAGGGTAAAGAGGAAGAAGAAGAAAATAATGAGGAGGAAGAACATGAAGAGGAGGAAGAGGAAGCAGAGGAGGAAGAGTCTGAAGGAAGAGAAGAGACAGAAGAAGCAGAGGATGAGGAGGGAGAAGAGGAGAACAAACAAGAAGAAGAAGAGAAAAGCGAGGAAGGGGAAAAAGAGAAGGCCAAAAGAATACGTGACAAAGCCGCTGACTCCACCAAACCAAAGCCAAGTGTGAAAACATCAAAGCAGCAGTCAAAAGCCAAACGAGCCCGAGCAGAAACCGATCAGTCAGATGATGAGTCCCATGAGTCTAAGCAGTTTTGGGATGATGTTCTACCTCAATACCTCAATCTAAAATAATTCAGCAACCTGAACCCTTGTCTTTTTTCCTTGGAGTTAATGAGCTTGCTGTTTCATATTTTTGCCTTCAGTGTTTTTTTTGCTTTTTGCTTGTCATGTTTTTTCCCACCGTTACTGTTCCTGCAACTTCACTCATGCCTCATGTCTCACTATATATATATATCTCTTCACTTTTTTTATTCATTTTTATTTTATTTTATCAAACTGCTTTCATAAGTTATTATATGGCCGAGCAATAGTGAAGAACTCATGATGTGCCTTAGGATTTATCCAATGGACAGCCATGTTTTTTTACTAAAAAATGTGCTTGACGAAAAACTGCTATTAATAACATTAAATTCTTAAAAATACAGAATTATGTACCAATCTTTTGCCTTCATATCAATTGCCTAACCATATTAAAATGGCAGCTCTTTATCTTTTTGACTGGTAGAAAATAATAGGAAGAATTGAGCCCAAGGATTAGTCATTAGATAGGTAGCTTTAGTTAAAATGTTGCATTCTGGAGATGTGTTGCATCTTTTTTTTTTTTTTTTTACAAATAATAACCAATAAAAATTTTCATTTACTTCAAATATTTGCTTCTGTTTTAAGTTAATACATATGCGTTCTTTCATATTTATTTATTTATTTTTTATATTTATTTATTTTTATTTTTTTTTAACAAAAGCACAGATTATCCAGGAATTGTATAAAGATAAAATTCTGTGTGGATTAAATGAAAAAAAAATACATACTACATGACTGTTTAGTGAAAGCTATCATGCAATACCTGAGCATTTCAGAACTTATTTCTAAAATTAAATTATTAATTATATAAATATTGAAACCCATTTAAGACATCGCCTACTTGCAAAACCATTGTAATCAGGCAGAGTACTGAAAATTCTTCATCGAACAGGTGAGGCTGCCCTCGTTATATACTATCTCTGTAGAGGTGTTCCTCCTAAATAGATCCCTAGTTCATTTGCCTTCTCACAGTACTTGTGTGTTTGTGTTTATATATATATATATATATATATATAGTTTGTTAGCTAGTTTTAATTTTACAAAGACTACTCTACATGCATTAACCCTTTCCTGCCATTCTAGTGCCTTTAACCCTCGTGTTTTCGTGTTTCACAGTTGTCTGTTTAGTCACTGACTGTGTCGTTTCTCTTTTTTCCATTTCTCCAGCTCCGGACAGAGGAGATAAATGGAAAGGTAGAGGGAGAAGATGATGAGGAAGAATATTTAAATGACGAAGAGAATGATGACGAAGAAGAGGAAGATGAAGAAGAAGATGAGGAAGAGCATCCAGAAGAAAAAGAAGAGTGTGAGGAGAAGGAAGATAATCTAGATGAGAAAAGAAAAGAGACAGAGCAACAGGAGCAAAGCATTAGAGAGCCAGACATACAGGTGCCCAGAAAGCCTTCATTCATACAATTTAGACTAATTTTGCATGAACATAATAATTTCGCATCACATCAGTAAACAACCGCAGCTTTGATTTGTTTGTGTGATGTCCTATTCTTACTCCTACAGGAAACGCAGATTATAAAAGAAGCATCTGTCCCAGATGGATCGAAGAAAGGTCAGTGTTTTTTTTACTTTAAAGCATCTGTTTTCTATTTTCACTTTTCCTATACAGTCCCCAAGAAAACCAAAATGGGTTTTGTGGTTTTTAGTCTGTTAGTTTTGAGGTCATCTACTGTATATAGAGAAGTTTATTTTCACCACAGAAACTTTTCTTCCCAAAATTCTGAGATTCCACATCTCACATATCTCACGATATGACATCTTTTTAAGAAACTAGTTAGATGTAAACTGAGAATTAAGACAAAAAGTGAGAATTGCTAGTTTATAATTATAAACAGATAAAATCAGCCAGTAACCTTTTTATATTACATTCTATACATATATATATATATACATTCATAGAGGATAGCAGCAATGCAAATTGATTATATAATCGGGTTTTTCTATCTGTCTGTGTTTTACTGTTGCATTCTGAAGATTCTAATCCTGCTACTCTTACGAAAGAGAAAACACAGTCAGAGAAGAATGGGGTTACAGAAGACAAGCCAAAGACTCTTTTTGGCTCCAGGAACAGGGTATTTAACCACTTTTAATCTTTATAATATACCCAGAATCGTGCGTAACACCTTAGCAACCAGCTGATATTGTCCATAGTTTGACCTCTTTCCTACTTGACTTTTTTAGCTTTCCCTTTTCAAGAGAGCTTCCACCAAAAGAAATCAGGCAGAGATCTCCACATCCGACAAACCAGCAGCTGATGGTCCCCTTCATACCCCAGAGACTCGAGGGCCACGGAGTTCTAGCAGTGAAGCGCAGACCACAGCATCCAGTCGATCACATTCAGCCACTTGCAATCTGCTTTGACACCTGGTTTGAAACCATCTTCTGATTTAGAATTAGCAGAATCAGCAGCTTAACAAGCGTCATCCCGTTGGTGTCGGTGGTGTTAATGGTACTGTGCCTTGTGCTGCAAAGCAGACCTCACAAAATAACTACGTTTGGGAGACTGATTCAAGTATAGCTGTGAGCCATAATGGTTTGGTTTTGGTACTACAGTGTATAATGTTTTTCCCGTTATACGTTTGCGGTGTCTGATTTGTACTTTTTAGCAAAAAAACTAAGTCATTACTTGGGAATAAATGTACCTATATGTGCAGTATATCTAGAAATACAATTATGTATGTGTGTATGTTTTTATACCTATTTATTCAAATTTGTTGAAAGACTCAAAGCACCCAAGCACTTTATATATTATACAAATTATTTTATTTTTCAAGGTAATGTGATTGTTTTTTGTCAATGGCATTTTTCTAAGAATCATCTCACAACCTTTGATACAAATAAAGGACAGCTCAAAATAGTACTTTTCTTGACTTTTTTTTTTCTTGGCATAGACAGATATATAGAGACAGATGGATAGTAATGGTGAGTGGGAGGAGCGCCACTAGGTGGCAGCACTCAATCGTCATTGTGTTGCTAACGTCAGCCTTTAGTTGTCAGTGAGAGAACAGCTATACTCATCTGAACCGAGTTTGTTGTGTAGATTTGCGCTTTTAAAGCTAAAAAGATGGAGGAGTATCATTCTGGAGATGAAGTAGGTGTTATATAAGGCTTGATATGGTATGACTGGTTATTATCTGGCTAAAAATGGGTAAACCATAGAATGGGATTTAATGCTAGCTTGCTAACCGCTTTATCCGGACAGAAACAAAATATCATGAGCCACAAACGTACATATGTTCGCGTCGATACATCATTTACATATATAGAGATGATTGAAAGTTACATTTGATTTCTGTTTTACATTATTGTTTATGTAAAAGGATTCAGGGTGTGGCCAAATCATAACGTCAACTTGATTCATAAAGCGAACTATGAATATAAACGTTTTTGTAATTTATTTACAGGTATTTTGAGATTTTTTTGACTTGAGACTCTTGTAACTTACATGTTTTGATGTATTGGATGCGGGAGTTTCTGCATTTAACCTATTTGACAGCTTGTGTTTATCTTTTAAAATCTTCCATTTCAGGTGTCTTTCAGTCCAGATGATGCAAGTAATGTTGTAAAGGAGGTAAAATTCTCTATAAAACACGTATAACATTGAAAACAAAAACATATATGAGCTGTTGTGTGTCTCGCTGAATGAATTGCTTTGTTGTTAGTCTCATGTCTAACTCATGCCTGCAGGATTAATGCTAGCCTATTTATTTGAGTGCAAGTCTGTTCCATTAACTCTGTCTGTGTGTTTTTATCGGTCAGTGCATTGAGGGTATTATTGGAGGTGTGGACTACAGCCAAAACAAAGTCAACCAGTGGACAGCCAGCATTGTCGAACACACTCTCACTCAGTTAGTCAAACAGGGGAAGCCCTTCAAGTACATTGGTATGAGCTTTTCCATTTCAGTTCATCTTGAATGCACGTATCTAATAGGTTATATATCGGATTATACATTTACAGGGCTCTATGTCATGTTTTCACAAGGCCAAAATTGCTGTTGCTGATTGTATATATTATGCATCAATTTCAGTCAACTGTGCTGTGATGCAGAAAAGCGGTGCAGGTCTACACACAGCCAACTCTTGTTACTGGGACACTACAACTGATGGTAAAGCTTTTAGTACTTTATAACGGCTTTGTGTTTTCACAGCCACACCGACATATTGATCTTCTAACTTAAATGATATTTTTTCTGAATAAAGTTTAAATAGATGCATTCCATATTAGTTGTATGTGGAACATGCAATATTTTGCTTATATGAAAATGTAGTAATTATTATATTTTTAAATGTTCTATTTAATTTTTAAATATTTCATTATTTATATTGTTTTATTAAATATAATATTATTAAATTTATTATTTCTCAATTTTAAATCACTTAATTTGTTCCATTTTTATTATAAAAAATAAATATATATGTATATATATATATATATATATATATATAAATGTACATACAGATACAGTGGCTGAGAGAGCTGCAACTTCAGAAAACACATGCAAATGTGAATTTGATGGTGCGCTGTTGTCAAATCAATCAAGTTGTTTTATTAATTTGCAGGTATTTGTGCTATTTGAGCTTTGACCTTGAGCTTTCTTGGCCACTGTGTATATACTGTAAAAATATGTAAATTAGTATAACATATATTTAAATTTTTATCAATGTTATGTATTTATTTATCCTTTGGCAAAATGAAGCTTTCCAAAAGATACCTGTAGAATATTTATAAAATAAAGAGGGAGAAGAATTAAAACAATTTACCCCAAACACCCACAGGACTACAGTAGAACACAACTAAAACTGCTTAAAATCATCCCAGCTGTTCAAATGTATTCTGTTTTTTTTATTGCACGCATAATAAATCTTTATAATAAAAAAAGTGTATTTTTCAGTACAATAATTTTTCACATTAAATGAGATGATGCACTGTACATTTGATTTCATTCTAATGTGTGCGTGTCTGTTTTTGCAGGAAGTTGCACAGTCAGGTGGGAGAACCGCACCATGTACTGTGTCGTCAGTGTGTTTGCAGTGGCTATTGCGCTATGAACAGGAATCAGGGCTGAGACCGACACAGAAACAGACCGATAAAAACACCTTCTCTCTAACTATCACATCCTCCGCTTCAACACTGGCTTAAAACCATGTTCAGCTTATCTATAAAGTTTAAACTGTATTGTAAACGCTTGTCTACCACATTGTATGTTTATTTGCCATTTTTGTTAATTTTTTTCTTTTTTAAACTTGCAAAGGTAATGTGCATTAAGTTGATGCTTAATTATTAAAATTGTCTGATTTGGGTTTATCATTCCAAAATATATCAGTGTATTAAAGTATGTTTATGTATGTTTATTTTCAGTCATTATTTATATAGCAAAGGCATTTTACATCAACCAAATACAAATTATGAGGGGCAATTTACAAACAATGTTAAACTTTAATTTTGGGAACTGAAACTAAATCTTTCTCCTTTTTTAACATTTGAAATCAGCCAGCACACAATAAATTTGTTAACAAAAAATGATAAACAAAACTGAAGTCCATCTCTACAGCCCACATAGATTTAGGCACCATATTGAGTTTAATATCCTACTTTGTTTTATAGTGGCATGCCTTGTATTATAAAATTATGATTGAATTAGTCAGTCCCCCATATTGCTAAACTTAAAAAGATTTTGAAAAATGTAACTTCCACTTAAGAAAGAGGAAGCAGCTTTGAAAAGCAGGATGGTTTCACAGTAAAATACAAAACATCATAGTAACACTTTATTCTACATAAAAATCAATTGTGCATCATGCACAGCCGTGATATATCTAGACAATAATACAACATGATAATGACATTAACTTGCACTGCAAAAAAAAAAATATATATATAAATATATATTTCTATATATAAAATAAGAATTCTATTTTGTAAATAAAAACAAAATTTTTGGACAAAATCTGCCGGTGCAGATATACAAAATCTACTTCCACTCAAGATATAGTCTTTGAAAGCAAGTTTGAATGTCTTATCCTGTGGTTTAAGGATTTTTCTATCATTTTAATTAGAAAACGGGTAAAAAGACTTACTAAGAAGTCTTTTTTTGCAGCATTTACATTGATTTACACACTTTGTGAAGCTCATCAGAAGTTTTCTTTGTTGAATATAAACTCAGTTCCAGATTCAGTGTGTGAAATACACTGTTTCCCCAGAGCTGTGGCTAAAGCCGTAGGACCACATAGAAAAACGCCTACTTTTGAACTGAAAGAAGGAAGATAAAAAAAAAACACTAGTTATTAATGCACATTAAACGTAGAAAGCCTGCTGTTATTCACCACACTCTACATACCCTGGGTGTTGGGTAGCGATGGCACTGAACTCATTGTCCCAGTTGGGTTTACCATACCGAGTCTTCTGCTTAAGCCCGGTGATGGGATCATCCTCCGCCTGATACTGTACTCTAAGATGGGCCGCCTTTAACAACAGCAATCATAATGAGTGTCAAAGTATTTTTGTATTTCAGGGAAGTTCAAAACAGTTCAGTGTCTTTAAAAAAAGCAAGACTTTTCCCACCTCGGCATCTTTCCAGCGTGTCAGATAGATGTTGTAACTGAGGAAATCACTCATGTCTTTTTCAGTCATCTGCCTTTCCAAACTCTGCAGCAAGTCTGCAAACCATTCAAAAGCCTGCGTCTCCGGACACAGCCAATAGAAATAGATCTGCAGAGGTCAAGGGTCAGAACATTACATTAGTAACAAACAAAAGTTTTTTGAAGCACTAGTCCATTTTAAATAGCTATTTTGCGCCCATAACTTGACTTCTTTCAGACTAGTGGAAAGCAAACAGCTAAAATAATACACCTTTAAGTGTTTATTGTATTACACATTATCTATATGCATCTGTAGAGTTGCGTTACATAGAGCAGAATTACAATACATAGTTATAACAACTGTTTCCTCTAAATGGTTTGGTTTTTCATGCATATAAATCTTCACTTCAACTTCACTTTTATGCAGAGTAATGAAAAGAGATGTTCAAAATCCCCTGTGTAAAAACCTTTAACTCTACTATGTCAACAAAACAAAGCAGAAAATTTCCAGTCTGCACACTTCTGTTCTGGAAATGTAATTCTGCCATTCAAAGTTCTAATCGCTAAACTCAGTACCGTTCACCTTTTTGGTGAAGACGTTTTTGTTCTCCTGGACGTGTCTGTACCACACAGACTTTAGAACGGAAGCAAAAGGTGTCACGCCAATACCGGCGCCCACGAGCATCACAACTTCATAACGAAAGACATCCTCACTGGCCGTCCCAAACGGCCCATCCACAGCCACTCTACACAGAGAAAAACAAATATAATTCACTGCAAACTAACAAACTGTACTAATACCTTGTAAATCGTTGAATTTTTAAGTTCTCTACTGTAGGAGGAAGAAATTAGGAAACACGTATGTAGAAATAGCAAGAAAAATTCACTCATGTTGAAATCAATTGCCACTTTCCCAAACAGAAACCTGGTCTACCAACACTTCTCTTTTCTCTCAACTGTGATTATATGCCCACATCCCCTTTTTACACATGTATTTTCCCATTTTAAAAGTGAGACTTAACAGTACTATTAAAAGCACTACATCTGTGCAGTTCAAGATATAAACCAGAAGTTTAATCAGAAGTTTAAACTGATATGGCTTTTAAACATATGAATAGACATGATGATCAAAAACAAACAAGAGACTGAAAAAGCAGAGACTTTCTGAAAAAGTAGGCAGCTCATTTGCATTTAAAGAGAAATGCACAAAAACAGGCGTTATAGTATAGTTATTTTTTATAGTATAATAAAAATTATCTTGTATTTTGTTGTATGTTGAGCTGAGGGACACCTGACAGTTATATTACATTGTAAAAAGGGGCATTATATGGTTTTCTTTTACAGAATGTTCTTGTAATGAAAGTCAGTGGGGCATGGAACAACATGAAGGTGAGTAAATGCTGACAGAATGTTCATTTCTTGATGAATTTGTCTTTTTAATCTTACTTTGGTAGTGTCCAAGCATCCAGCACCACGGTTTTGTCACCTCCGCAGGCTGTATAAAGGCCTTGTGTCCAATCCCCTACAATTCGGATATGCACGCTAAAGTGGTCTTCCTCCGGGGCAGAGGTCAAGGTAAAGGGATGCCATTCTAGCTGAGAGATGGATGGGACCTGCATGAAAACATACTGACCGACCTCCATCTTAAAGCCCTTCTTCTTCAACTGCAGCTCAAGGGTCTTGGATGGGTGCATCACTACCTGTAAAGTGATGCAACACAGTAAGACAGGAAGAAATCTAGTGGTTGCTAATCGAACAGCTTCTCTGACTAACCTTGGTGATAACCACTTTCTGCTGCGAGCGATAGAATCGCACCAGTCTCTCACATACATATAGAAACATGGGGCCAACCACCCACTTCCATGTCTATAAGAGGAAGTACAAGTTGAGATGTCATCAGAATGGTGAATGAAATGCTCAATGTATTGAGATTATGTTGAGGTATACCATCGGGGGATTCCCAGCAAAGACGGGTTCTGGGCAGTGGGTGCCGTTTTGACCCCAGGTCTCAAAGCTGCTGTGACATTTGATTGGATTGTGGGCCTCTACACTTTCCAAAGTCTGGCCTCGCACGATACGCCTACACACACACAAACACACACTGTTACTGAATAAATAATGCATGGTTATTTTCTTGCTAGCATTATGTGTCTGTCAACATGTACAGTATTATGACTGAAATACGCTATTATGATTCATTAAAGGCTAAAAAACCTGCCTTATATTAGCTCAAATTTGTCTAGCCATGTGTTCACTGGCATGAACGAGCAGAAATAAGTGGGTGTTTGTTTTTAAATCATCCCTTATTAGTGATGAGCAGAATGCATGCAAGGAATTGTGGTATTGACCGTATGGAGCAAGCAGAGCGCAACAACTTTAAACAGCACAAATGAGAGGAAAAAGCAAAGTATCCAATTAATGTGAGTGACGCCTGGCAAAAAGTGAATACATCACATTTTGTACAGTATATTACTGTATTTCTTAAAGGTGCAGTTTACATGCATTCATGCTGGCTGTGTTGTTGCTATATAGGTTAACAAAAGCGTACACAACAAAAGTTGATATAACGCATATACGCCACCAAAAGTTTGGTCCTTCAGAAATTATTCTAAAATACTAATTTGGTGCATTTCCTATTAATAGATATGCTCCTTAATGCTTGAGTGGAAACATTTGCATTACACGATTCTTTCATGAATAGAAAGTTCAAAGAAACTGTGTTTATTTTGGTTCAAGTTCTACTGCATCATATTTGATCATTTGTAATGCATTGTTGCTGAATGAAAGTATAGAAAGATGATATTGTTAAATACAGATGTGGTTTTGGTTTTGATTAACAAAAAATACAAATATTAATTGAAACACTAACCCGATTCCATGAGTCACCAAACCAATGAAAAAGACGATGAACAGGTGATGGGTGAACCAGAACACCTCGAAATATGACCTTCTGATGACCTCCATGGATGAAGTGATGATGAGGATGAGGGCGAGGGTGATGACCACCCCTGTCAGTCCTGCTATAGTAGTAAACATCACTATGGTTGGGTTCTGGGAAATCAAAATATACAAAAATGCAACATAAAACATCACTTAAAATGCAACATACAATACAAGCAATATTACATAAAAAAAGTAGATCTTTCTTAGCAAAAATCTAATTTGATTAAATGTCAAGTCTCAGATGCACTACAGTTAAAAGGTTTGGGGTCGGTATGTATCTTTTTTAAATTAATACTTTTATTCAGCAAATTATTGTGCATTTATAACGTTACAAAAGATTTCCCTTTCAAAATAAAGGGATCTTAAGCAATTCATATTTCTTAATTCCTAAATTCCTTTATTTAGAAATTAATTCCTTAATTTCTAAAGGATCATGTGACACTGAAGACTGGCGTATTTTAAAATAGAAAACAATTATGTTAAATAGTAATATTATTACTAATATTAATATTAATAACATACTGTATTCTTCATCAAATAAGCACAGACGTAGTGATCATTAGAGACTTCTTTCCAAAACATTTCAAAACTCTTCCCCATTCCCAAACGGTAGTATATAGAGGTAAAACACAAACCCACAAAACAGTTGAAAGTTGCTCTAAATAGCAGCTAGTAGATCATTTTATGTCTGTCATATGATGTGTTTGTTGATTGTGTTTAAACATGGCACTATTAATAGTTTTGTTATGAACACAGGCTTCTCATTTCTGGCTATTGTCCACCGGGTCATCACAGCAAAACCATAGCAACAGAATATTTAAAATCATGTGAACAGCGGCAGCAGCATGATGGTTATGTGATGTAACCGTGGGTGGAAGTGGGAGGTTATCCTACGGGGCTGAAGTGAGATCAGTTGGAAGTTCCTTGCATAATGAACAAAATGCTGCTACAGAAACCTTTGCAATGAAATGAGTAAAAACCTCACCGTCTCATTGCTTCTGATGGGGTTCAGGTAGGATCTGTTGTCATTGTTGCCAATCTGAGAAAGCACGTAAGGCAGGTGGCTGCTGTTGATCATAAGCTGGGAATCCATGAATCTCTCAAAGTTGAACAAGTGAGCTACGATGTGGATGGCTGGGAGAATATACAAGACATCATCAGCAAGGCTTACAGAATTTCATCCATGAATATAAAATATACTTTCAGACAAAAAGGTACAAAATGTTTGTGCCTTATTTATCCCTAAAAAGTACATTTTTTGTGCCTTTTTTGAATCTAGGGTTGGGAAAGGATTTGAAAAGTGAACAAAAATGTTTAAAAGCGTCAAGTGTATAGTCTTTCTTGTGGTACCTGTGTGGAGGGCAATCATGTAGGCCACTAGTTTGTGGAAAGTGATGTTTCTGTCTAGCTGACGGGCCGCTGTGCGGCTACAGCACTGCAAACACACACACACACACACACACACCATTAATGAGGAGATGCAGGCTTTTCGCTTTCATTACCTGAAGTAGATAAGCCTTTCACTTTCGCTCTGTTGCTCTTTAACTGACCTGTATGGATCCGCGGAGGAACGAGAGCAGGTTTCTGCAGACGGGCAGCAAGATCAACATGCAGTTAAAATTCAGACATGCAGCTGGAGCTCTGGCCCATGACAGAGCATGCTGGGTGAGAGAGGGACGGTGAAAATGAGCCATAGAGTCAAGGGAAAGTTTCATTTCCTATTTTAAGCTCTGAACAACATATTCGCTGATGCATTAAAAACTACTTGCAGATCAAATATATAGACCTACATATGAGCACTGTACTTCTGAGTACAATACATTAGCTTAGTACAATATACAAATATCAAATTAGATTAAAAATATAATTGATCATAATTAACACTGGAGTGTAACTACACAAATATTCACAATTAGGAATGATATCAATACAATAGTATATAATCATAAACAAATTCAATAAGTATACATTCATCATATTTATACATAATTGAATAAATTAAATGCTTAATTTTAAATGCTTTTTGATACTTACCCCAAGGATGACTCTAGTATAGTAGTATCTATCAATCAAAAATGCCAAATAAAATTGCACAAAGAGAAACGCATTGATACCGAGCCAAACCAGCTGAAAAACACAACAGAGAGAGTCTGAGAAGATTTGCATCTGATTAAGTAAATATATTATAAAATCTGTTCTTCAGAATGTTTAAGAAAAAGAAAAATAATGTGACACACACAAATGTGATTAAAAACAATTATTAGATCCAAAGATGAAGATTTAAAAAATAAAAAAGGTAAAAGGTTCAACTCCAATAGCTTACAATAACAAAAATGGACAGTCCTTCGTTTGCAGCAAAGTTTCCCATGATGTTGAGCGGTGTAAAAAGATCTAGAGAAGTCTGGGTGGACGATTTTGAAGAAAGCCACAAGACAAAAAAGGGATTTGGTTTATAAAGCAGAGAAGCAGGAAATATTATCACAACTGTGAGCCCACGAGAAACCATCAAGCAAAGTTCCTCAACCTAAAGAGGACGGTCAGATGATTCTCAGTTCTCTTTCTGATTAATAGTCAAGCCTGTCATTCATTTTTAGTTGTGGTAGTGTCACAATTTCAATATTTTTCCTCTTGAGCATATACAGTGTGATTGTAAACTGGTTTTAAGTTATCAGAAACACACATGGAAAACATACCGTAAACACAATGAGAATGTTTCTTAAAATGATTAAATAACAACAGAAGTTCAATAAATTGTGTACCACCATGGACAAAATAACATTCTCCTTTATTTATTTTATTTATATTATGGGTTTAGCTGACAGTTGCACACATCAAAAGCAGTGGTGTATGTATTTTGAGGGAGTTTCCAGATGTAACCCAATTGCAAAGTCTTGCAAAATAAATAAACTGAAACTATTCAGCTCTCCACAAGGGGGCAGTAAAGTCAGGATACAATCATCTACTGCTTTCAACGAAAATAATGACACTTTTTGTTGGAAAAATAAGAATAATGTGCAAAAGAGGTCTCCAGATGAGACAAGTGCAAAAGAGGAATGTAAACAAAGGAAAGAAAAAAACAACTGATTAAATCATTCTTTGCAGGACTATGAAGGTCCTGGCAATCCGACTGTAATTCTCTCTATGCATTACATTTCAGGCAATTGCTTAAATTTAGGCCTTATGTTATCAAATGATGGTCTTATTAGTTAGTCTGACCAATTAAGACTAAGTTCACAGTTGTACACACAGTATGAGTAGAGTAACAAGAGAAACTAGAAGAAAGTATGGTAACACTTCAGAATAGGGGTCCAAAATAATGCATTAGTTAAGCATTAATTAATGGTTAATTTGT
>JAUMHR010000060.1:8540275-8555309 GCA_032361145.1 Enteromius fasciolatus | reverse complement strand
TTTTAACGGTCGAGTAGTACGTTCGGTTTTAAATGTAGTACCTACTTAAGCAGTATGCGATTTCGGACGCAGCATATGAGTCCAAGGGAGGTGAGGTGTAGAGGATGGATACCCGACCCGAGCCCGACGGTACCTGACGGGTCGGGCCGGGTTCGGACAGATATTTAGAAAGGACGTTCGGGTCGGGCTCGGTCACATCAGCGCGAACGTGCGCCTGTGTTATAACGGCTTGAGAGGTTGGCGCATGTTGTTGCTTCCCAGTTTTGAGACGTCACAGCGGTAGGTCATGCAAGTTTTTGCAGTCCCTCAATTAGGGCTGTACTTAGTTTAACAGATACATTCAAACTAAATAATTGTATGATTGTGACTGAAATCCATTCTATAATGCACACTCAGATGTTTCCTTGAGTATTTTTATTTTCTCTCTCCCCCAGCATCGTGCATTGCTGCCGCGCACTGAATTATATGCTGCACGAGCCATCATATGTGTTCATTTTTGTTCTCCAGGTAAGTTACATACTTTATTGTTATATGTTCTCAAAATTAGGTTTTGTAAAAGTATATCGCTCAGTTTGTATGAGACGTCACAGCGCATTGTTCATTGCTGCCGCGAGCTGAATTATATGCTGCACGAGCCATCATTTGTGTTCTCCAGAATATGAGGACGTGAAGTCAAGTGTTCCCGTAGTTTGTTCCATATTTTCCACACAGATCACATCGCTACACGAACGCCTTCCTACAGTTGCTTAATAAAAGCGGGCTTTCCACACAAAAAAGTGCATGTGTCATTAGTACGAGAAAAAAAATAGATCGGGCTGGGATCGGGCTCGGACATAAATATCTTATGCCTGTCGGGCTCAGGTCGGGTTCGGTTACTGTTCTGTTGGACAGAAATATGCGGCCCGATCCGCACTCTAGTGAGGTGATGCGAGTGCCCTCTAGTGGAGCTTCGAGGGCACTCATGACAACACCCCTTTGCATCAAAACGCCTCATCCTTCGAAAACGCTGCAGCATTTAAATCAACATGGACCAGAATGACTTGATTAAAACAGATGACTTTGATAAGGTAAAGCAGTTTTTTACACTACCATTGAGAAATTTGAACCAAAGTATTACTTTTCATAAAGACTCTAAAGAATCATATCACTTGAGTAAAATAAGCATCTGATGCCTCCTTTAAAGAAGTGTTTGTGAGCTTTTAATACTCCACAAGCGTCACCTAGTGGCAAAGAATGCATTTGCATTTTCATTTAGCAAAAAAAAGAACAAATGGGCAGGGACTCTCATGTTGAGATCAAAATGAAAGAGTTTAGACTTTTAAAGCGACTCGTTTCAATGATTCAGCTGCTGATTCAGATTCAGTCGACTCTCTCTTTTGAGAGACAATACATTTATACACGGTGCACTTTCAGATTTAAAACTTTGCCAGATGTTTTTATTCACTTAGAGTTGTGTTACAAACTGCATGAAAAGTAATTTTCAAAGTCCATAGGGACACTATGTCTTTAAATGAATATGCACTGGAAATGATCTGTGTCCTCTTATTTATCCAACAACGTTCATTCACTATTCTCTGAATTGAGCTCTTTGTATGTTTGCTAATGGAACATAATAAAGAATGACATTTAATCAGGATATACAGGTTTTTGGCGCTGACTCAATAATTGCAGAAACATTGCAGTGGGGAGTTTGTATGGTTTTATTTTCCAAATCCTGTCAGACTGCTTATCTTGAAGGGGTGGTGTGACCAAGATAATGTCCTAAAGATGAGACATTCAGTTGATGTGACATTTAGGTAAATCAATAAAATTGCCACACTGAAGTGGAATTGTATTATTGAAGAAAAACTATGACATTCTGTTGAATAACAAGCAATTGAGAAGCCATTTAGAGCAGGCTGTAGAAAGGATCAATATAATACAAAAATGCATATCATACCTTTTCTTTTCATCTTGGTAAAAGGAGTATTTTACAATAGCTCTCTCCGACTTTATAAGTCTTACTACTTTCACTAACAAACTTTCATTTTAAATCCATCAGAAGTTTATTAAGACCTTTCTACTTTAATGACTAGAAAAATCCATTCTTCATGTCCCGAAAGAAACACAATGAATCTGTATAAATAGCTCTCATTCACAGCTTTTCAGCTCGTAATACATGTCCTTGCACTCAATGGGTCAAATTTAATGTTATTCGTTTTAATATCATGTCATATTCCTCTATTCCATATGTGTTTTTTTCCCTTCTATTATTTTTAACATGGAATTTTAATTCAGACCCATATCTCACTGTTACGAAGCGGACTACACCAGGGAGGTAAGATATAACAGTCTTTTATTTAGGCAGCAGAGGAGTAACAGAGATGGCTCCAGAGAGCAATGGTGAGTAACAGCAGTAGAGATGAAGATGAGTGAGAGATGAGAGAGTTCAACGAATGTTAACAATGGAGTAATGTGAATAACCTGTCTTTCCCAGGTACGAATGATCACTGGAGACGCAGACACTGAGACAGGGAACCACAACCACACATCCAAGATGAGGAGACACATTGTCGTTGTATGGGAAGTGGATCTAGGTGGTGTGATTAATACTCTGGTGAGAGTGAGTGTTGTGAGGGTGGAGCCTGGCGTGGAGGTAACACTCACATGGTTTAAATGTAATAGCATGTTTTATTAAAAATAAAATACTGGTATGAGATCTTCATCCCTTTCATTCATTAGCAGATAATTTAGAGAACAAATTAATTTGGCAGTGCATTAAATCAAGGCTGCATGCATTCCTATCCACATATTCACTCTTAATATGGAATAGGGGACATACGTCCACTTGCATAATGTTATATACTTTTATTTTTTAGAGTAATCTTCCAGACTGTGATAAGGGTATACTTCAGATTTTATTGGTAGTCATACACATCAATACCACTGATTAACATTACCAGCATTGCATTGCTCTGTTTATCATCATCGCATCACCCAGCCTCTTCAGAAGCTGCAAGTTAAAAAAAAAGAAAAAAGGAAGGCAGAATATGTCTCTTTTTTTGACTGAAGTGCTTGTGGAGTGGGTTATGAGAGGTTATTGTATAATCAGAGGAGAAGAGTAGACACATTGGCCTTCTCATGGAAACCGCAGATGGCTTTTTGATGTAAAGCACGTTTTTTAGAGTGAAACTGAGACGGACCGTTTCACCATCAAATCAAAGAGAAGGTGTGGGAGGTCTGGGAATTGGCAAGCCTTCTAAAAAATGTATTTAGTGTATCATCCCCTTTCTTTGTGTAATACAGGATTATCTCGCCAACACCATGGGAGCTCAGTCTTTGTCCTATTCATTAACACCTGGTGAAGATAAGCTAGGCATTTCTGTTATCGCTAGACGCACTTCATCCATTTTCCCAGCCCCAGGACCCACACATTGACTATAATCCAATACCTCATAGTATTGATGAAAGTTGTGCTTATGACTATGGCATTAGTTTATGGGAGGGTTTTCTCCACTACAGCCAGATCTTTCATCATACGGCTGTATACTTGAAGCCCGATTCCATGAACAGCTATGCCTTGTGTTGATAGCTGGTGTCTCTTGTGTATTATAGAGAGGTATTTTAATCAATGCACCCTGGCATTCAATATATATATTGATTGAATGTGTAAACGTAATGACATAGGATAAAACAGTGTTGGTTCAGCACATTAACGCACTGCAAATTTGAAAGATACACCTCTTTGCGGTGTTGATTTTCATCTAATTAACTAAAACCCTGACTCTGTGTTAAGTGTCGTCTTCTTTTTTTGGTCCTGTAGCACACTCCGTTCATTTTATTGAAATCAAGTCTGTTTCTATGGAGACTGTATATCTTTGGTCATTCTGCTGTAGTATGCAATTTCAGACTACTGAGAAGATGGCTACCAACATGCTTCAAAGTGCTATTTATGTTTACACTAGAGTTCACGTTTGTCATTGAGAATTACATATTGTAAATGGGTTATGAGAGTGCTTTCGATTTAATTAATGTGTTCTGATCATATCTTTATCTACTGCAGTGCGTTTCCTTGTTTCTGAGGCACACTGATATAGCACACTTTTGGACGTCACCTTATCTGAGCAAGTCTCCACTAACAGTCTCATGAGTTAAATCAGGAATGTTTCATTGAAAAAAAGTTGTAATGTTGATGTTTCCAGGAACAGGCTTTAGAAAGAATGTTCTACACCTATATTGATTCTCAGTTGCTAGGCATCTTGTTCCGAGTTGCAGCTTGAAAAAGTAATGAAAATAATCCTTGTTATTATCAGAACTGACAGGAGGTATACTTTGTATGTTTTTGTTCAGTCAATCTCTCGCACTCTCTCTCTCTGTCTAGCAAAGTTACTGAAGTCTAGCAAACTCGCTGCTGATACAATCAAAATGAAGTTAAAACATGTATAATTTAATGTATGGTTATTATACATATATATATATATATATATATATATAATATAAAAATAAGTTTAGAAAATACAGAAAATAGGATTTTCAGGTTTCACAAACAGGGCTTAGCTTAAGCCAAGACTAGGCATTTGATTAATTAAGATATTTAAGCAACTTTTACAAAAATGCCTTCTAAGAAAATATTACAGGTGTGCATCTTAACACAGAACAATAACACTGACATGTTTTAAGATATGTGAGGGCAAGATATTTTCATTTTGAGACAGCTCAAACATGCAATTTAGTCTGGGACTAGCTTAAGCCTTGTCTGTGAAACTGAGGGATAGTGTTCACAGACATTCTTTATGGTTAAATAAAATGCACAGTAGTTTTCAAATTGGTCATTTAATTAGTGCATTTAACTGTGACATAGATGTTAAAGGTTATATGTATGAAAAAAAAACTTTTTTTATACGTGACCCTCTGCACTTGAGAGCGCAGGCGCGTCAATTTGCATATAGGAGCCAAACCTCACATGGACTCTCCGTTTGCGCACAGGATGCGCTGGAGAGGACTATCACCGGAACGCGCCGTATTCACGGCAATATTCAGTAGTGTATATTGGACACTTGAGATCTAAAATGTACACGAGCTGATCTGATTTAACATGTCTGACTTAATGTTAATACCGATGGACGATGTAAAGTTTCCGAGCGACTCTCCGGAGCGCAGCAACATCAGCGTTGCTCCGGAGCATCCGCACTTGCATTCAGGCATCATTATCGCCACCGTTTACGCGCTCCTCATTACCGCTGGGCTTATTGGTAATGTGACGCTCATTAGGACGTTTTGCATGGTAAAATCCATGCGCAATGTCCCAAATCTCTTCATGTCGAGTCTCGCTCTCGGAGACGTGCTGCTGCTTGTCACCTGCGCGCCCGTGGATGCCAGCAAGTTTCTAGCGGACGAGTGGCTTTTCGGGCGGATGGGCTGTAAACTCATTCCATTCATCCAGCTGACATCGGTTGGAGTCTCGGTGTTCACGCTCACAGCGCTGGCAGCGGACAGGTAGCAAGTCTAACTAGCCTATTCTTCTTAGCCGCAATGTGGTTTAGAGAGCAAAAACTTCAAATCTTCGATAACGCTTTACGATAAACTACTGCTTTTATTTAGACATTAATGTAATTTATTACTATTCTTTAGTATGACCATTAGTCTCAGTAATAACAACCGTTTTGAGGTCAGAAATAGTAGTAAATCATAAAACGGGAAATTGGGTTTCATGATTCATTGCCTTTTAAATATTATGAAGATTAACAATGGAAAGTTCTTCTTAAACATAAGCCTTTACAAAATGCAAAAGGATTATTGTGGTTAAAATGTATATATATGCTATCATTGCAACATCATTGAATAATTTGTTAGGGTTTGTATTAGTAGCCCGGGTTTGTTTATTCATTATTGTGAGTACGTTATTAAAACCTAAAGGAATATCTGTTAATATTAAGCTAATGTGAACAAAGAATAAATAGCATATTTTGTTACTTATAGTAACTGTGAGGATCTGTCCCACTTGTCAGAACAGTTCAGGTGAAAAGCAGTGCCTGTATTAATTAGTCTGTCATTACATTGCATTATAATAGGTTTTAGCAAAACACAAAACATTTTTGAGAACCTATCAAAACCTGACTTTTGTGTGGTTCCCAAAGTAGAAGATAAGGCTGACTTTAGTGGTTCTGATCGAGAAACATATATTTGAGTCTATATATTCTATTCTACTCTATATTTGAGTGCCATGTACTCAAGGCTACAATTTTATGCTGTCTTTGTGTGTGATAGTAACAGAGGAGTGGAAATGAATAATAACATGCTTAATGATGGAGAAAATCTATAGTATGCTTCATCAATAGTGTTGATGTCAGAGTAACAAGTGCATCTCAAGGGCAAAGGATCAACTGAGGGTCAGGTTGCTGTCAGATTAAATGAAAAAGGGTGGTGACATTTATTAATACTAATGGAGATGGTCCACTTGCACTTTTGTCTCCATCTGATTTAAAGAAAACTACAAAGAAAATGCATAAATACTGAAAGAGACAGACAGTTCCATGATCTGTGAGGTAGGAGTCTAATTAGCTCTGGAGGCTTGATTTTATGTAGATGGCACTCATGTGGGAGGATCTTTCCTGAGCCTACTGTCACTTCTGGTAACTTTTTTTATTGCTTGGGTTTTATGGAATAGTCGGTTTTGATTGGTCAACCACTTTCTAGCAGTCTGATAGTTCCTGATAAACGTTTTTAGCAGTCGTGGTTCTGGAAACATTTTTCTGTTCAGTCTTTCCATATAGGGTTATTTTTAAAAGTGTTCCTTAAAGCATTATACTGTAAGCCATGAACCATCCAACCAGATACAAACATTTATTTGAAGCAACAAGTATTTAAAAAAAGTTTTTTAAAAGTTGATTTAAAAAATGACAAGAAAGATAAACAAGTACTAAAGATGTTGATATATGCCTATATATATATAATATATGTGTGTGTGTGCGTAACTATAGATCTGACATCTATTGCAATATAGAAATTCATATGCAAGTATTTAAAATTAATTCATTCATCATGCTTCATGTTAGTGGAGGCTGGCCACTAAAAAGTTCTTTATGATATGAGTATTTGTTTCTCATTCTCTGATTGGCGGAGATTAATTTGCAGAATCATGGGTAATGTAGTTTTTCGCCAAGATTAAATAATGTGAAATGCGGAATGAGCGATTAGCTTTCTCATAACCTCATCCTTTTGCATTTTAGTTATTGATATTCTTTATCATCGACAGGAATGCTGTATATTAGACTGCATGGAAACTTTTTATGAATCACGCTGCATTATTTCATATAGACGCACTAGTATAAAATCACAGTTGTCATCTTGTTTTTAGGCCCATTTATTTTGCGAAAAATTTACCTTTTTTTATGATGTTAGTGCTAGGGGTATATGGAATATGGAGATACTATAAAACTGCTGTTAGCAGAACTCAGTTGCATGAGAGTCATCTTTATTCATCCTGTCATATGATATGAGCTAATTAATCATGTCCATTGAAACGAACAGTCATAATTATTCATGTGTGTTTGTTCTCAATTAAAATATTGTTCTTAAGGTTAGATTCTTTAATTAAAATGTCTCCTTTTGATCCAGACTCCTTTTCTGTCTCTTAGATACAAGGCTATTGTCAAGCCAATGGATATCCAGTCATCTAAAGCTTCGCTAAAGGTCTGCCTTAGGGCTGCATCAATCTGGCTGCTCTCCATGATCTTGGCCATTCCTGAGGTGGTGTTCTCTGATCTACACACCTTCCACATCCCAGAAAGCAATGAGACTTTTAAAACATGTGCTCCGTACCCTCACGCTGGAGACCTGCACCCCAAAATTCATTCCATGGCCTCCTTTCTTATTCTGTACATCATTCCTCTCTTTATTATTTCTGTATACTACATCTTTATTGCCAGGAGTCTGATTCAGAGTGCGATTAACATGCCTGTGGAGGGAAACGCGCACATTCGGAGGCAGGTGAGTTTGAATGTTAAGTAATGCGACTGGGGGCCGTCATGGCCTAATGGATAGAGACTGGATGGAGAGTCGGACCTGTAACCCAAAGTTTGTGGGTTTGAGTCCAAGGTGTGACAGGGACTGTAGGTGGGGGAAGGGAATAACCAGTGCTCTCTCCACCTTCAATACTATGACTGAGGTCAGACCCTTGAGCAAGGCACCGTTCCCTCAAGTGCCGCTGCCCACTGCTCCGGGTGTGTGTTCACAGTGTGTGTGTGGTTGTTCACTTCCTTTTTATGTTAATCTATAAATTAAATCATTTGATTAAATTATATATATATATATATATATATATAGATATACTCAAAGAAAGAGTTTTTCAAGCACTTATAAGTTATATTTTATATACAGAATTCTGAGTTGTAACATAAATAGGATTTTCATTTCTGAGAATGCCAGCATCCATAAGCCTGAGTGCATAATGTTACAGTGAAGCTCTCTGCTTGTAGTAATTGTTCTTGAATGGTGGTTCAGGAGCTATTTTTCAAAGGTTTTTATAACACTACCCTGCTGTTCTATTGTAAATAATACAGTTTGAAAGGTACCTGCATGTCTGTACTAAACGTATAAGACTATTTGATTTCACAGGTACATGTATCATGCATTTCTTATCATTTTTGATGCATTTAAAATATGTGGATAACAGAAATTAATGCAGAATAAAAAAAACATAGTAATAGAAGTGATAAAACATAGCAGAAGTGTGCCATTTCTGTGTCACCAAATTAAACTGGAAATGTTTTGGGGGGGGTTTTTCTTCCCCAAACATGTTTTTGAACATCAACCTCTGTCTACTATTGGTCAAACAAACGCTTAACCCTACCCCAAAATCACACCATTGGTTGAACTTGAAAGTTGAAACAGCTGGAATAGAGATTTTAAAAAGCATTTTTAACTGAGAAATCGCACACTTCAGCAGTCTGAGATTTTGACATTCCAGCACATGTGATCTGTACCTCTGTGCTCTGTAAAACACAGATTGAGTCACGGATGCGGCTTGCCAAGACAGTGCTGGTGTTTGTGGGTCTCTTTGCCATCTGCTGGCTTCCAAACCATGTGATTTACCTCTACCGGTCCTACCATTACACAGAAGTGGACACCTCAATGGCCCATTTCATCTCCAGCGTGTGCGCACGTATCCTTGCTTTTACCAACTCTTGTGTGAATCCCTTTGCTCTTTACCTGCTCAGCAAATCCTTCAGAAAGCAGTTCAACAAGCAGCTTTGCTGTTGTTGCCCATCCATCTTGATGCATTCACAGAGCACTAGGCGTAACAATACACGACAGAGTTCAATCAAAAGCACCCAGAACCACTCTGTGGCCAGCTTTAGTCTTGTCAACGGCAATGTTGTCTGCCATTAGAGCTAAACCATTACTTCTACAAATTTTTCACTCACAAACGAAAAGTTTGCAACAATTTACGGGTTTCTTGAGTAATTAAAAACAAAATTTTGTTTTGTTGAGCTATACCTTTCAAAGTTTAGTTGTAGAAACCACATATTTATGGATTGGATTGGATTCTTTTCCTTTTTTTGTAATAGGTGTTTGTTCTTTTCTCTCTGAAAACGCAAATGAAAATTAATATAACCAAAAGTGAGGACAATATAACATTTTATGGACTGTGACACTTTCAGTTATCTGTAACTGAATTCTAACTCAGTTGCAATCAGTAACAGCGATTCAATAAACCACAGGTGAATTAATTTAAAAAGAAAAAAAGAAAACTATTATAAGACTTAAGGCTCTTCAGACCGAACAATGGATGAGAGAAACCGTAGACGAGCTGAACAAGGGTGTCTCTAGACATGTTTTAATACTTGAAAATAGCTATGTAATGGTCAAAGACAGACATCTAGTGAACATTCACAAAATGTTTTAGTGAATTGGAGGCTAATTTGTATTGAATTTGATTGATCTTATAATGGCACAAATACCAGTAATTTTACGAGGTCAAACATTTGTAAATCGTGCGTGGTTCATTTTAATACTCTCCTCCTATATATTTAGCGACAAATTCATATTCAGTAAGGCCCAGGTACAGAAATAACTATGTCCACAACTTTTCTTTTTTTTAACCAACGTTTTCACTACGTTTCTGGATCTGGGATCATTTCAGTTGTATTGCTGTCCGTGGAGGGTCAGATGAAAAATATCTTAATTTGTGTTCAGAAGGTGAACAAAGGGGGGTTTGTGGGTTTGAAACAACATGAGGGTCATTTAATGACAATGTTCATTTTTGGGTGAACACTTTAATACACATAACTGATAAGAAACTAGGAAGAAACAGTTATTTTGAAGAAAAAACATCAAATTCAAACATTGAGTTCTAAAGAATGTTACAGGAATTTAGCATTAACTATTTAACAGGTTTTTACCATAGCATCTTTACTGGTTTTTACCAACTCAGTATCACAGCAATTCATACATATTTTACGAGGTGGCTAATTCATGCATATTCGTATGACCTCATTTATACAGATTCATAAGATTTTTGCTAAATCGTATTTTACAAGTTGCCAATTCGAATTAATTTGTACGAATGACGTACACCTAACCCCGCCCCTAAACCTACTAATCATTGTTTATACAAAATCATACGAGTGAGGTTGTACGAATTAGCACGATTTTGCCACCTCATACGAATACGAAAGAATTGGTTGTGAGACTGTGTTGTCAATTTTTACAGTGTACAGTGAATACATTATAAACCTTTCACTCATTGCCCCATATGGTCATTTCACTGAAAAGAGAGAACAGACCACAGTTAGCATACAACCACAGGTGCCACTAAAGAGGCAAACCCACTTCAATGTGAAGGAATGAATAAAGATGATCTAATTTACTCAAAAGATATTTATATTGTTTTGTATGCAGTGCTTGGATAGATATGTAGATATTTTTCATGGTGTCTTGTCGTTCTAGTGAATTTACAGAGGTAACCTAGACTGTGATTATTCTGAATATTTGGATATTTTTCACTGAGATTTTGACTTTTAAGTTTACAGAGCTTGATTCAGAAAAAAGCACTTCTTTCATTTCTTTTAAATGTGAACAAAAAAGCATCCTTGTGAAAAACCATTGTACAGTTCTACCGTATTATTTCATCAGTATTGTGTACAAGGTGAACCCTGAAATGGGCCATCTTTGCCGAAGGGCACATGCTTTTGTTGTGCCTTTAGGAAATATTTTTATTTCCAAGATACAGAAAATATTTCCTTTATTGCAGTTTTGTGGCTCAGTCCTCATGATGCTTTTGTATTGTATTTGACAAAGAGAGCAGTAGCAAACTGATGGAGCTTTTCATTTGGTGGATGTCACAGATTATAAAATGGAAAGAAAACTTTGACCTGTTATGAAGTTAATGTGCAATCATGTTGTTGTTGTTGATGTTGTTGTCATCTTGTTTCACATGAAGAAACTCAAGTGTATTTGACTTTGTGAATAAAATGGTGCATCTACCCGCTAAAATAGCGGTATATTACATGTGATTGTCCAATTTTGAAAGCTTGGAGTGTATGAACAGTACAATAGTCTACAAGCAATTCTGAAAAGACAACAAAAGAAAAAGGCACTCAAGTATCATTAATGGAGAGATAATACTGCACAAAATAGGGGAAAATGAAGGAGAAGATGTCTTTTGTCCCATAGTCGTGTAATTACAACATTTACCAGAAGGGGCAAACTGTACCATGCTTAACCTCGACCTCTTGGATGAGTGGATCAGTTATAATAGTTAGACTGATTGATTCCAAGAAAGACAGAAGCAATAGAATGCACCATGACCGATGAACATACAGTATTTGACCTTAAACCACATGGGATTAAAACTCTTGGAGGTCCATAATGGTGGTCCAGAACAAACTGACCATTTATCTGGCTTTTTTCCCCACTTAATTTGTAAATCAATATTTTCTCACCAAGTATTTTCTCACCACCCATTCCTTAAAGATGCATAACAGAGCCATATCTGTCCCTTAGGAAAATCTGAGTAGATTAGATTGAGTAAAAATAGAAGTATGGGAGCAGAAAGTGGTGTTGAGGTCAGTCGGACCTTTTGAGAAAGCTTAGACTGGAAAATATCAGCTGTTTCCCACTGTTTCTTTCTCTGTTGTCAAACAATCAATCTGTTATGAAACGTTTTTCCATTTAGGAGCAGTTGATTTTGGACTTCATTTGTTTCCCTACACTTCACCCCCTTACTCTTTCTGCTTTGTTTTATTTATTTATTTATTTCCTGTAAATTAGGGTTGTTGTAATTAGCTAAAACCATGACAAAACATGTGCTTTTTTAAATCTAAATAAATGTAAACTGAAATAAAACATAAAAAAGACGCTTATTGTATTTGTGCTAGTTGTCAAGGCCACATCATTATTTTCACCTATAGATGAACTTGATGTTCATAAAATAACTAAAACAAATTAAAATGTACATGGAAACGAAAAACCTAAAATAATACATAAAAATAATTGTAATTATTGATATAAACTATATATATTTGAATATCCAAGCATATAATTACTCTCATTATTGACAGTGCAGGCAGCATACACAGAAAATCAGTCACTGCCACAGTGCAAATCATTTTTAATAAAAAGAGAAAATACATCTATTATAAATGAATGGATAATGCTCATCTTTCCTGCCACATCATTGTATTTTGTTCATAGATAGTAATGTTTGTTTACTCCTTTTAATGGTGGACTGAGTAATTTCTGCAGCACCAAACAGAACAGCAAATAACAATAAACGTTTTTAGACAGGTCTCCTTAACACTCTGCCTTTCCCCCATTGGTTGGTCAGATAGCCACGCCCCTCAATTTATTCTGCTGGTTGTTCCAGTGTGACTCTGCAAGATAAAAAGCCTTAACTAAAGTGACTCACCCATAATGTGTCTCGTTTATACTGAGTTTAGTAATTAGCACAAATATTGATGATTAAACCCAAGTGGTTGTGTTCAGAATGACGCTGTGTTAGGTTTGCCGGTTACTCAAAAATGAAAGCTGCAGTCATACCTAAAAGCACTGTGTGCTTTCAAATAACATGGCATTTAACATTTTCCCTGATATGCGTTTTGACTTGTCACTTTGGATCAGTAAGTGCTTTCCTCATGCACATCTGTGTGTGTGTGTGCATGCTTTTATAGTGTGAATTTTCACCTTTGAGTCATTAATTAAGTTTGCAGTAAATGTCAGAAATGACGAGGTTGGATTTATCGCCGTGGTACTGTAAATTGCAGACTTGGAATCGTATTGATCAGGCACAAAGTAAGTCTTCATGAGTCCCACACTGCTGCAGGTACCCAGTCACATCAATCTAACAGCAAGCCTGTGACAATGTCTAATTAAACATTTCATTTTGTTTTATAACATTATGCACCACTAAAGATGGGCACCTAGGACTGAGCTAACATGGAATACTTAGACAAATTCATAGTCAAAAATATTACTTCAGCTGGAATGCTAAATGCATGTCTATTTCTGTTCTGTAATGGACAGTATCTTTCCATCACTCTCCTCTGGGCATGTGCAATGGGCTGTGCACTTCCTGTAAAAGCCTCATCATCAATAAAGTGGTATGGTGGGAAATTAATCAAAGCAGTTTGTCAAGCACTGTATCAAAATCATAGAACTGGACGCCAGAGCATTTGATGACTCTACAGTACATGACAACATATAAGGTGTATATATATATTATTTTAGAAAGTACATCTGTGTACAGATGAGAGCTTTCAGCTTATATAATTGTGCTGCATGGTGTTGTGGTTATTCATTCAATTATTCTGTTGTTTTGGTAATCTGTCAATTTCTTGGCTCAGACCTTGCAAAAACAAGCTATAGCCTTTGATCTTTTATCAGATATTTTTACAAGCTTCTGTCCTCTGATGCTATCGCTTTAATTAGGTAAAAGCACTGAAAACATTTCCTGAGCTACTGAACTGTACATAACTGTTGACTGTTTTGCTTCAGAAACAAAATGTGCTTATTCTATAAAAAGCATTGTGAAAAGGGAAAAAAAATCTTCACAAACAACAAAAGTTTACAAACAGAAATAAAACATATGCGTGTTCTCTCTAAAATGAAAAACAGAATGCAAACCATTTGTGTGTGTGATTGAGATAAATGGTGTAAAAAGTGAGTTATTACGCTGAAACATACATCCTACACAATATAGACAGCAAAAAGGTAACTACCAAGCATTAATAAAATGACATGAAGTGCATTGAATAGACTGAATTCCTAGTATTTTACTGAGTACAGAGTCCACTGAAAGAACATCATTCTCATGTTCTTGTGATTGCACCCATATTTCTTACTGCAGAGCTGTTATTCACTTCCTTTATGCCTGTTTCTGACTTCTTCAGATGAAATGAGCATTTATGACAACTCTCCAGCATTTTTAGACTTCCCCTTTCGAAGCTGCTGAACTGGTATAAAACACTGGGAAAAGAGTTGGGTGCCCCTTTTGTAAAGATGTTACTGTTTCCCTGACAAGCTATGCATGATTTCTCATGAAATCTTAATTTAGCCTGAGGAAATAGACAGATGCACAAAGCTCTTCTAAAAAGCATGTCACTGTCCACTTCACTTAAGGATTCTCAAAAAGTGGCAATTTCTTTCATTTTAATTCCTTGTTTTGTTTTGTTTAGTTTTTTCTTTCAGTGGTCTAAGTGAGGGATAATATACAGTCACTGTCTGGACATTGTCTGGATTATGACAAATTAAGCAATAAATATGGATAGTTAGAATCAATCAACCACACATTAGATAGAAAAGCTAAAATGCATGTTAAAGTTTAACAGAACAAATCGACTGGCTTGGTTTCAATGTAAAATAGGACGAGTTTATTACATTTCATTTTCATTATAACTGTCAAGGGACTAAGCGTCCCAATAAAATCATACCAAACTGACATTGTCATTCTAAGAGAAATACAAGAGCTAGCTGAATGTAGGAAACTACATCAAACTTGCAATAGAAAGTTTGTTTGTGTTTTTCCCCCAACAGTAAGTGCAGTAATGTCAACACA
>JAUMHR010000060.1:8505521-8531942 GCA_032361145.1 Enteromius fasciolatus | reverse complement strand
CAACAGGGAAGATGGTCGCTTGGTAAACAATGCAGATAGTGCAATACAATTGTTACCGCCACTCGACTGGAACCACCATTGCTGCAACGCCGTAACACCAGCCTTTTTTCTGTCCTTTCGCAGAGTAAAATGGCTCCTGGAACGTTCGCATGAACTGCTCGGCTCCGAAGCAAAAAGCTAATGAACGCTAAATCTGCTGACCTACTTATTCAGTTCAGCTGATCCTAATCAGCGTATGCCAATGAAATTCATTGGCGTGTTTGCATACACGCAGAGTTGTTTTGGCATTTCGAAGCGAGATTCCTATTCGTCGTCACCGATGTGACGTCGAAGTGACCCACTGAAAGGGAACTGTAATTTTCATTCACACATAAGGCCTTATATGAGTTTTGGTGTCCAATACTGTAGTTTTAGAAAACATTCTACCTTCAGAGGATTTGTTGAATTGTGTCACGTATGGTGCAATCTGTGTGTCCATACTTTTGGAATACATTCACATCGCTCTACATCAATCTCACAGTCCTCCTCACTGACAGTAGACGGAGGTTCTGGTATCAAAAAAAAGTATAAGCAAAATAAAAGTTTTATCACAAATGTAATGTGTGATAAAAAATTATGTTCTTGTGTGTGCCTTGATGTGTTTATATTGAATAAAAGACTAACATATAATAAAAAATTAACCGAGGGATTCGTTCGTTAGGGCAGAGCAGGAATTGGGAATACATGAGTCAATCAATTACTCACTGACCTTGTTTACTTGAGTGATATGTCACACATCGCTCTGCCATCCAGTCCCATATTAAACCTTTGTTGCACAGTCTCTTGTCTTCTGGCTTACGTGTGGGAGAGCAACTGCACACACACACACATACATATTATTATGCCAACAAGCTTTTGCACTCCTACATATGGCTACCACTCAGCAAGGCCCAATCTGTAATTTCTCCAAGAGCAACATTGTTGTATCAACAGTGAATAACACAGCATGGCACTGGAAAAATAAGGGTTGGGTCTTACATTTCAAGGAGTTTGATGTTACACCACAAGAAAGACTCAGCCAATTTCAGTAAAAATGCATTGCACTCAGTGTAAGTGCAGGGGAATTCTGATTGCCTCATTGATAACTTCATCCAACTCTACCTGTTTGTAATCAGTCTGGAATTTACTAAAACCATTAACTGAAGAAACATTAGCTATTATGGAATAATACACGCTACACCTTATATTTCATGTCAGGGTTACACCCAGTTTCACACAGACCTATTCTTTTACTAACCTCTTCTTGTGCCTCTCACGAACATGTCTGCGGATCAGCGAATGTTCCTGGCACATACACTCAGTGTGATTGGCTATTTTCACCAGCACGGGCTCTGGTCCAGTTTTATACGGAGCCAGACTCACACTCAAAATCTGTGAGGAAGAGGATGTCTTTTACAAACAGTTAAGTGGAACAGAATGTACACATTCACACATATGTTAAGGAGATAGTTCAGCCAAAAATGGTCTCCTCTCTCATGTTGTTCTAAACCTCTCTCTCTCTCTCTTTTTTTTTTTTTTTTTCTCCTTCTGTAGATCCAAAATGAGAAATTTCAAAGAATGTTTCTGGTTGCATTGCTAAGGCTTTAAAACTTCAAAAAGGACACACAGGTTGCCAGTATGAGGTTAAGTAAAGTAACTAAATTATGTATTTTTGGTGGAACTGTCCCTTTAAGGCTGCGTTTTGATTGTATGTTGAATGAGCTGCACATGATTTCCATATAAATGAGCAATAATAAACAAATTGTATTGGACCTTAATTTGTATGTAATACCCACGTAATGCAATGAGTAGTGCTCACAGTTTTATTGACATAAGTCACGCTTGTATTACGGCAGGTAACTCCCTCTTTGTTGCAGCAGCCTCCACACCTGAAGACAGAGACGCAGGGGGGCTTAAAGAACACAGCCGTATTGGTGCCCAGCTCTTTAGCCACATCTACACACGTCTCTCTGGGCATACACTGTGTTTTCTGCCATTCGTCATCAATATCTGAAAAAAGGCATTTTTTAGGTTCACAAATCTATGTACACCACAATGATCACAGTTATGTTCGCTAGAGGGTATCAACCTTTTAGCATCTCTGGGCTAAACGATGCGGCTGCGTAGCGAGTTGACCTTCGGTTTTCAGGTGGCGTGGCGTATTCAAAGTGCTTCAACTTGAGCCTGCATCTCCACAGCTTCCAGTCTGGGTACTCGGTCAACATCAGAAGCTCATCCAGACTCCCAGCATCCCTAAGTTCCTGTTCCCATCTCTTCTGGTTTATGTCCTATGGAGAAATTCAATCTTGGATGTGAAAGAATGAGGGTTGGGGTGAAAGATTTTTATAAGAATGCTGAGCAAAATTCCGCCATATGGAACAGCACAGCGGGAGATAGATAAATAGAAGGATGAAAAAAGAATGAACGCAAATTGGAAACACCTTCTTTTCCAACTTTACAACCTACTACAAAGACTTGCATCATACAAACGTCCTGCTGTCTGTGAGGTGTGTGAAGTCTTGCCATGATAAAAGGCTAGCCAGTAGAATATAATTAACAACGCATTACCAGATAGCTAGCACACAGCTACTAATTTCTTTAGTGGTAGGATACAAAAAAATCTAAAACATACGCTGTGTACACGCTGTGTAAAACAAAGACTCGCATTCTAAAAAAAACAAAGTACGACTGGGCACATATATGTGTTGCACAGGCAAACACAATTAACTCAAGAACTTGGGGAGAGTTTGGATAGAAGAATTTAATGATTATAACAATATGTAAAATTAATATGCACAGGTGAACAGAGTTTGGGCCTTTGTTGGACGAAATGTGGAACCTTAATGGCTAATCATTTTCATATTTTCTGGGCATGTTCAAACATCTTGGTATGACGTGACAGCTGAAAAATATAAGGAAAGGAAATGGATTTTCCATCTATTGTGCTGCTGTATCTAGGAAAAATACCTAAAGCAGTTCTAGACAGTTACAAATGAAATACTTTTAGCAAGCAATCAGAAAGCCATAACAAGTAAATGGTTTCAGGTTGACCATCTAACAAAGAACCAGTGGTTGGGAATTGTAAATGAAATATACTGTGTGGAGAGACTTGCTGTGAAACTTAATTTGGAAACGTGTTAAGTAATGGGATAAATAGATTGTGTACACAAACCATGGAGGAAAAGTCTAATATGCTTCAAAGAATGTATGGAAATGGTATTGTCTTGACTTTTATAACAACAATGCTGAACTTTTGTTCCTTGTTCTCAATAAAGAAAACAAACTGAACACATTAATTTCTATTCACTAGATGGCAGTAGTGATAATCAACACAGGATTTTGACTGTGTAGAATCAGTATTATAGGGAAAGGATGCAGCTGTTCCTCATGTAGTTTTGCCACCAAGGAACATGCAGTCTTCCATCAGAACATACGGATTCTTAGTTTTACAACCTCAGTATAATTTACAGAGTGTTCCCTTACAACTTGTTGAAGAGATATATTAAAAATGTATGACATATGACTTGGCAGTGCAATATGGGTAAATGGAGTCTTGAATCATCTTAAGTAGTTCTGCTGACTGGACAGTTGCACACAAGCACAAGTGCTGAATTTTTAGAGTTCAAGAACTTATCTTAAGAGCATTGTACTCTTGTCAGGCCATGAAGTTCACTTTTTTTTTCTCAAACCAGCTTGTGTAGCCAAACACATGGAACACCCTCTGGCAGAGGCCCACTCTAAACAACTGGAACATATACGCTCTATTAGCATGGACCACCTGTTTAGAAGCTCAGTGAAGACACAGATCCCAGGGATTGGAGTTTGGGACGTGTGCCACCAATATGAACAGAGCATCATGGCTGTTTCGCAAAACATGGATTGAATAACCACTAAGTGCCTAGTGACAGCTGCAGAATAACCTTGACAAAGTCACAACTTGGTCGCACTTTCAGTGGCCAGTACCTAGATACCTAGAGAGTGTATAACGCTGATATGATGTACATTATTGGTCGTGGCATTTTGCTGTCTAACGTTTCCTAATATTCCCACTGTATATCAGTGTGCTCATCTGGCTAGTATGTTTCGTACAGACACAATGGTCTTTTGACTCATTTACTGATTGTAGTAAAAGGAGAATTCCAATGTTGTTAGTAATATTTTAGTAAGATTTTATGCTGTGCTGTGCTATTTTTTTTCCCCAATCAGAAGCAGAAAAATAATTGAATTCTGTCATATGTGCATCTTGAAAACAAGTGACTACACTTCACACAATATTTGCTTTCAACTTAGCTCAAAATGTGTCAGTAATTGTTTAATTAATCAGCTGGTATTAATTGGCTAAGTAAGCATTTAAAAAAAAAAAAAATGTAAATTGTAAAATCTTAAAAACGCTATGGAACAAAACCAATACGTTAACAGTAAGTTCCCGTACTATATACAGGGAAATGCTGTAAAACATTTCCCAAGACATTTAACATAATTTTACAGTAAAATACTGTTAATTGTACAATATTTATAGGAAAATAGAACAAATCAATGTATAATTTACAGTCAAAAACTAAACTGATAATCCCGGAACTCCCTGGGTGACACTCAACATTTTAAAGTATTTTGCTTAAATACATTACATTTAGGCTTTATGTTACATCTTTTGTTATTTAATAAACTTTTATTGCAAGTGTCGTGTGTTACTTTCTATATATTAGTATATACTTCTGCTTGTAGAGAAGCTACTTGGGATGATCTTTGATTCTTCATGTTACTTTCTTTTTTACCACAATTATGGTGAGTATGTTAAAGGTACAAAACTGATTTTAAAGCAGTGTGCATGGTTGAATTTACTGATTTATATTCCAATTTTCTATATTGTAAAAGTGTTTACAGATTGTTGTTTTTTTTTGTCATTTTTACATAATTGGCAAATTATTTGTGTAAAAACAACAGATTTTTTTTTTACAGTGTGGACTGTTTTACCAACGCCCTTGCTACGTTTCTGTGCATTGGTCATAGTAATATCCTTGCTGTCTATGGAGTTCCAGGGAACTTTTAGATTCCATCAAAAATATCTTAATATGGGTTCTAAAGATGAACAAAGGTCTTACAGGTTTGGAATGAGGGTGAGTAATTAATGACAGAATTAAAATTTTTAGGTGAACTATCCCTTTAAGACTATAGTTACTTTTGGGAAATGAATGCCTGGTCAATACATTGGTCACTAGTTTACCCTTCATACAGAAGAGCAATGCTGCGTCCGAAATTGCTTACTTCCCTACTATATAGTACGCGAAAAACCGCATGCGAGGCGAGTAGTATGTCTGAATTCATAGCATTCGAAATTCAGTAGGCGAGAAGTACCCGGATGACCTACTGCTTCCGGCCGAATTCTGTAGTAGGCATACCATGGACACTTTTGATATCCCATAAGGCTCTGGGAGAGGAAGCGTCATATTCGAAAAAATGGCGGAAAGTGGAGACGCGCCTCATTTTAAGTATAAGTACCTCAGGAAAAAAAACTTTGTTTATTGTGATTAAATTACACTTGTTTAACACAATCTAAATAAACAGATGACTTTATTGAAAGTTTAAATTGTCGCTCTGTTGTGACGACGCATGACATGTGACAACATCAATATGGCGGATGTAGCACGTCCGAATTCCATTCATACTACCCCCATTCATACTTTATAGTACCTACTTTTTAACGGTTGGGTAGTACGTTCGATTTTAAATGTAGTACCTACTTAAGCAGAATGCGATTTCGGACGCAGCACAAGAGTTTATGAAGTAGATTGCGTACATGGGGAAGGAGTGCACATACAAACCCTGAAGTCTGCCACCTCTCATTCAATATTGAGTTAAGCAGGCAAAAACCAGCACTGGCTTGGTTTTGAATGTTTACTACACACCGGGTGTGTCCCACAAAAACGGTGAATAAAAAAAAGGCAATTGTGGCAGAAGGACTTCCAATAATGCTTTTATAAGACGGGAAAGCCACAAAGCAGGCGGAAAGTAAAACAACCGAGGCTGGGACCGAGAGGGCTGGCACGCGAAATGGAAGTCATCACTGAAGAAATTTTGCTTCCTGCTGTAGTGTAGTGACATGATCTTCTATGATCTCTTCAATATGTTAGGGTGGAGCTGTCTGCTTTCACTTAGCCATGCAAACAATGCAACAACAAACAGAAAGAGCGAGAGTATAAGGAGGGATTTAAAAGAAAGTAAGAATATGAGTTACTACTGTGCAAAATTAATGAGGTGGAGGCCCCTAACAAGGAAGAAATGAGATGGATGAGAACACCGAGAGCTTGAACGTATAAAAGACCCTACAATGCCTCAGGCTGCATTTGGATACATGCCACACACACACACATATGCTAACACAGCCTCTTCATGGAGTGTATCTGTAAAAACTAATAGGATATTATGCTATTGCGCCACTGCTTGGAACCCATAACCCTTCTTACATAACCTACCATTGATGTATGCGCACAGAAAAACAGATGAATGGCCATAGCAGCTTGTCTTTGGAAATTCTCAATAGTAACCAGAGTTCCCAAGTGTGCTTCCAGAGGAACCATCTGTCTGACTTCGAAGACTGCAGTTTTGAACATAGTCATTTGGTTCAGACTGATTCAAGATTTACTACACCGTATTTCACATACATTAGTATTTCACTGAGACCTTAAGGTCACAGCAGGAGGCCCCATCTGGCCCTGTTGAGCTTGCCACTGGTCCCTGCTCAGTGAGTCAGCGCAAAATGACGTTAAATCCTTTTGGAAGAGCCTTGTGGATTTTTTTTTTTTAAATTATTTACAAGAATGAAGCTCATACAGGTTTATAATCACATAAGATTGAGTGCACCTTTAAAAACTAAGGTTTTTTATTGCATCTATGGTTCCATGAAGAACCTTTAACATTCCCATTCTCCAAAAGGTTCTTTACAGTGAGTAAACATACTAATGCGCTACGAGTAAAGAAATAATGTTATTCCTCTTTTGCATCATTAGAAAACCCTTATTTTTTAAGAGTGTAAATGCACAGGCATTTTAAAGACCTCACAACTAAATATGTTCAACAATTGAAAACCTATAAAAATGAAATGCACTAAAAAGTGAACAAACTTCAAAAAAAAAAAAGTGGCTGCACTTGGTGTTCTACATGTCTGCTGAGGGATGTCATACTTACTCTCTGGGGTCTGTAGGCGTCCACGGCCAGCATCAGTCTGACATACAAGAGTAACAACATTTGAAGTCCAGCACATTTCTGCGTCTTCATCCTGCTACTAAGTCTCCAGGATACCGTCCAGCGACTGAGCAGCGAGGCAGGCCAGTCTGTGTGTTCACTCACGCGCGCTCTCACAAATCACAAAGCAGGTTTCTCACACTGGACCACACAGGCGCACCAATAGAGACCTGTCACAGCGAGCTTTCCGGAGCCAAATGGGCTCTCCTCTTTAAAAAAAAAAAAAAAAAAAGAGGAGGAGAATGAGACATAAATCAGTACTAGTTTAGGACATTTTTTTCCTTTTTTCTGCAATTTTCTCTGATCAGGACAACCCCTTGATGCCGTCATCCGTTTTGGACCGGTCAAATTTGTCCCAGTGTCTCCACAGATCCAGATTTTGTTTGCAAAACCTGCCACGGGCTCACATCCAGTCTTCTCAAGCCACCAGTGCGTGCAAGGCTGTCTGTGAGGCGTGCATGCCTGTCCCGTCGCTGTGCGCTTCCGTCCCACTCTGCTGTCACCACATTTCCTGCTCGCCGACTTCCAGGCTCAGTTGCTCGCACACAGAAACATGTGGTTTTAAATGTGAACCAGACCTCTACAGAGGGCAAGGAGTGAAAGAGGGGGAGGAGGAGGAGGAGGGAAGGGGGAACAGAGGGATGAAGGGAGAGAGAGAGTGTGCGTGTATATGTGTGTGTGGAGAAGAGAGACTGAATCCAGCCAATATCCCACTTAAATTCAGCAAAGTGGCAGGTATAAAAAAAAGTGGAGCTAAGCCGATATGCCTTTTCTCTCGTTATCTGTGTGTGTGCATCAATCTCAGGCAGATGCAACAATGAAGCTTGTAATACAAGTCAGGAATTAGAGGGAGCTTTAATGCAGCGAAATGGGTTGTGAGTGCCATTCTCTGCAACCACACTCTATAAGCTCTATCGGATCATCTGAAGGCTTTTATTTTAAAAGCTTCAAAAGAATCTGTTATCAGCGGACCAAGGAATCTATTACCAGATTGTCTGTGTAAATTCTCAACCTCATTTTATTCAAACATGGATAAATTGTGTGGTCAAATGTAGATCTAAAAAGACAGACACTGAACAAAGTTAAATACAAAAAAAAACAACATACACAGTATTTTGATAGTAACTTCATGTCAACTAGTATTAGTAGACCTGCTTAATAGTTTTAACACTTTATTTTAAATGGGCCACAACATACTGACTATTTGCAACTCCTTTCTAAAGACTTAGTAGACATGTAGCTGCAAAGTTACTTATAGTATGTATAAAGTGTAATCAATAAAAACAGAAATAAATAGATTCAAATAAAAGGTCATTATTAAACAAACATTAAAAGAAATACATAGATTAAAAGTAATATATGACTTGTAACAATCAGAAATATATCAGAAATAACTGGAGTAACATTTTGCATATATGGCCCCCCAAAATATTTGTACCCTTAAGTTACACTTAAAATATGAATGTCAGTGTATTATATGAAATTCACACTAATATCAGCAAACAAATGATGTTCTTCACATGATGTTCTTTTTCTTCACTTTTCTGAGCTGTTTTTGTAATTATTTTTAACACCTGATCCCAAAATGATTTTTAGTGAATGTAAAAAACATTTCCCCTAAAGTTCACACAGTTGTATTAGCATATGTATACAACTAAATGATTGTAAATGAGAGATATATTTAGTAGCAGTGAATGGCTGTTGATATTTTTAAGTAAAGTAAAGTGCATCCCTCATAGAATGTGCTCCACATGGCTCCAGAAGCTGAATAAAGGCCTTCTGAAGCAACTCAATCCTTTTGTGTTAATAAAAGATCTATAAACCATAATCTCTAGCTTCTGCTAGCTGTGCATTCACAAGAAAGATCGAAATCTCAACAGCCATTCACTGCCAATATAAAGCATGAAAGATCCAGGACATTTTTAATATATAATTCCAATTGTATTCATCTGAAAAAAGACTAGTTATATACAACTAGGATGGCTTGAGGGTGAGTAAGTCATGGGGTGCTTTTCAGTTTCGTGGAGCACTAACCACTAACTATGAACATATAAAAATCCAGAAAGTGTCCATAATTTATTAAAAACCTCTTTTTTGCTGGATGTTTTAAGCACTATACTTTACCAACCTGATTTTAAATAATTGAAACAAGGTTTTATTTACACATTTGATATATTTCATACCTTTCAAGTGTGATTTAAACATCCAAATGCACTTTGGGGCCGCTGAATATTAAGTTAAAGGCACAAAAAAATAATGGTGTATTCCCACAGAGTGAAATCTTCAAAAAAACTTTTGACTGATCTTTGATTGCCAAACTTTTGCTTTCTCAAATCCATTAGTGGCTGATCTGTAGTCCGAGATAGTTTGATCAATCTCTTCCTGTGTGTTCATGACAAAAGGTCCTAAAACAAATAAATCATCTGGGTTTAAGAAAATGTAGAAATATAGAATGTTTATAATACAAAAAATTTAAATATATTTATATGCTATATTAAAATATTCAAATTAGCACTGTCTATTTAACATGTTAGCTCCTTGCAAACAACTACAAAGAAATATAGGGGCCCCTATATATATATATATGTAAATTACTTTTGACACATTGTGATATATTTTCTATATGCAATACAGTTAATTTAATGAATTAATAAATCATGTAATCATACCACTAATTCATAAATACTAGTTCAATACAATGTAAAATATTAACTATACCATTATAACTTACCATGCTGTACCACAGGTTCGTTAATGGGTTCACCAGCTATTAACACAAAGTGAGACTCTTCAGCTGCCTACAAATAATGAGAATAAGAGAATAAAGAGACTGAACCTATAGTAAACCTGAATTCATACAAAAACTACCAGAGTAGCTTCATAGGAATAGTAGGAGGGTGAAAAAACCTTGTTTTCCACTCTGACGCATTCACCGTCTTCCAAAACCACTGTGTGATGAGGCTCAATTGTCCGCAGATCATCATCTGGGCCTGAGGGAAATTCAAATAGAATGAATTTCACAATACTATACAAATAACATAACAGAAGTATATAAACCATTAATAATTTTGACATACTGTATAACTAGGTCTGGCTAACAACCTAAGGCTGAATCAAGGTTGTTGAAGACTGGATACCCCACAAACCAGATTTAAATGAGGGAAAATGTCAGCAAGAGACATGTTTTGTGAGAGTTTTCACAGGATTGTCTCGCTTTTGGGTTCATTCCTCAATAAAAGTCTGGTTCTCAACAGTTGCTCAATTTATACTACATGTATTCCAAATAACAACAGCAATATATATTAATCAGAAACTCCTTTGAAGACACGAATGCAATATTTACTGTTAACGAATGTATATTTAATTTCCTACAACCTGGAAATCATCAAAATCAACCTGATAAATCAACATATCAAACACTGCTTTGGCAATCTCATTTCTCAACGTGAGAGTTTAGAGTTGCCATTGGCACAAGATCACAGGAATAGTCTAAATGTCTGTCCGATGTCCAAGAGAGAGAGAGGAAGTGAAAAATAATCATAAAGCACCTGCTCGTATTCAAGGACAGAAAGCTGCTGGTGGATTTGCCTGCAGGAGGACAAAGTTTCTTTTTATACAGTCTTCATTTGAACTCACCAGTGCGTAAAGAACCTGCGAGGGTGTAGATGAAAGCTGTCCAACCTGTCCAAAGAAATACTACAATTAAAACACTGGGACTGTAATTAAAAAATAACAATAATAGTAGGGTTAATGCAGCTAAATCAGGCCTCACTCTTATTTTACATTCGTGTTAATATAGAACCAAAGGTCTGAGACCACCCTTAAAACATGAGATTTAAACCGCATTTGTAATAAAACTGGAAGATGTAGATTTTTAGATTTAAGCAAAAAAAACTTTTTAAAATTTAAAATTTGATTGTATTGGCCATTCTTAGGCTGCATTTTGACACAGAACCAGGACTAAAAAACCTGTCCTAAACTCTTTGATCTGCCGTCAGTTTCTGATGTTAATGTACAAAAAGCTTGACACTCATGCCAAAAAGCTACACTATACCTTTAAGAGCACTTTAAAACTCTGTATACAAACATACTACATGGGCACTCAACTTATTTTTTTTTAAATACCTTGCCTTCCAAACCTCTTAAGATGAGTCAAAGGAAGTGACTAAAAGGATGACTATGACTTTATTCACTATTTGAGTCAAGATAGCACAGTCCTTCCCAGGGTCTGATGTTTCACAGTCATGCATTCAAAATTCGCCATGCATATTATTCATAAGTAAATTTAAGAATTAACGGAAAATAATAATCAAGACATCTGATAACAATGTTTTTTTACCTTTAGGAATCGACTGCAAATGTTTTGCACCTTGCTTTAGCACAAAGTCGAGGTACATGGTTGGAGTTCTCGTGTAAATCTTTGACTGGTAACAGAAAAAGGCATGTAAATACCACAACATAATATTTCATCTTAAAAGAATTATGGTTAACAGCAGAACAGACTACTGTGACAACAACAGTTTATGGGCTTTATTCATAACGTTCATATTTACCAGATTTTGTTATTGCTACAAGACAAAAAAGAAGAAAACTGTTCAATATTGTTTAAATTATGAGCTCAAACAGATGTAAAAACATTGTGTGTGAGTTCCAGTGCATATCTGGTTCCAGTAAGCCCAAGTATTTGGCTGACCCACATTTAACTTTTAACGCTGCATCCACCCCTCTGCCCTAGAGAAACCCTCCATAACCACATTTTACATTTAAAACATTTTACAAAAACCACTTCCAATGAAGCCTGCTCTGAATTTCCTGCTGTTGTCTGAAAGAAGGGGCAGAGGATGCCCTTGCAGCAGCAATTAGCCTGATGGACTCCAGTATCAGACTGTAAATCAGACGTTCTGATTAGATGGAACATTTACAAAGCCGGATCAAACATTTGGTTATAACTGCTTGCTATGATCATAGGATCTTGTATTTGCATGCTTATTGATAATGAAAGAGGGATATGACTGGAAACTATAAGGGAAAAAAAAAAGAGTAACTGGGATCCCAAACAAGCACCTTTTCTCTATGAAGCACTTGTGATGTGATAAGTACCTTTACTTTATTTTTTTTTCAGTTGTTTTTTATGACTGGATACGTATTTTATAAGTATTTCCATTCAAATTTAATTGATTTCTGAAGAATTAGGCACTGAAGACTTTTTTACAATAAAATACATTAAAATCGATAAATAGCATACAGTAATAGGTTTTCCTCAACAATCCCAATATATATTCCCTATATGTATATATATATAAAACATATACAAAACATATATATATATATATTTGAATATTGCAAACTATAAAGCTGCTCTGAGATCAGTAGCTTGTGCTACAGTATAACACCAACCTTTTCTCCAAGAGCTTCCCCTGAGATAACGTTCACCGTGACTCCATCTTTGCTGGGTTTGGGAACCTCTTTGCTCTTCAGCTCCTGGTACTGAGGCTCCACCATCTTATCTGAACTTTTCAGATTCACCCAAAGCTGAAGGCCATGAATGTTTCCGTCCGACACAGGCATCTCAGCATGAATTACCCCACGACCTGCCGTCATCCACTAAAACAACAGAAAACAAAGAGCGAGAAGTAAACAAATATTAATGTTTCATTCCATTCAATTCCTACGGTTAGAACTAGCTGGTAGTAATTGCCAATAAACAGACTAACCGCTTGGTTCAGGGGCTTTACGCACATGGTTAATGTTCATGGTTCATGTGAAAAACATTTCATTTCAACGTACCACTCCAGTTTTACAACAACAGCTTAATATGCCTAATGGAGCACTTTTCTTTCACCTCTTCCTTTTTAGCTCTCTATTATTGTAAATTTCCTTTCGTTCTGAGGTTTAGCAGCCCCTCTCAGAGAAACGCTCAGCTTTTTCCTTCTATGAGCTACTGGTATTATCAGGGAGTCCCCGAGTGTTTGATGGTGAGGCTGTAGCCCCGGTAGCAGGAGGTTAGGTGTGAGCTGTAGTTATAGTAGTGAGGCCTACATATATTAAAGGCCCATTAAAACATTCCCTCACTGACCTGGGAGAAATTGAGACCCTTTTTACGACGCAGAAAAACACATGAAGTGGCCTACGGGTGTGAAAGCTCTTAGTCCATTAGATGAGTGTGTGTTTGCATGGATATAACCTATTATAGGTTAACCTATTATAAACTATGATATAACCTATTATATATATTATATATATCCTATTAAATGTAAATTTTGTTTATTATAGCTTAATTTTGTTTGGAACCATTTTTACAGTCAGTATATAAAACAATAAAAATGGCGGCTTTCATTCTATCTATAAACTTGCGTAAGTGAATGTATTTCTGATGCCTCAATTTAGCCATGACGCCAAACCTTAGCTGTATCCTACCTCAGTAGCAACAAAAGTGCTATTTAATACAATATGAACACAATAGGTATTGTACTTTTTTAGTACACAGTAAGGCCACCTAATATCAAGTCAGATCAAAGGTTATTTTGCAATGATATTATACATGTAGTCTTTATTGTAACAGTTCTTTTCCACGAGTAAAACCTGAAAATAAGTACAGTGATCAATAAATTACTAAAAGGTGTTATACCTGAAGATCCCCAGGTTGTAACCTCCCGCTGTGACCACAGGAGTCTTCATGGGCTGTTACTCCACTTAACAAGTATGTTACCTGTGCAAGAAGCAAAAGATATTTAACCGCATACAGTATAGTGAAAGAAAAGTCCCACGTGTGCAGCCTTTTAGAAACGTATGGATGAGGTGTTTGTAGTTTTCTGGCTAAAAGCAAAGTGATTTCCTGGGGGACGATATTTACACAAAAGACAGTATGAGAAAGTCATCAACTTTCATTTAGAGGAAAATAAACATGTCTAAAATCATACAGGTGAAACATTTTTCAAGGTTTGCGTTTGCAGAGTGGATGCAAAACGTTTATGCTTGAGGGATTCTGGTAAAGCCCTGATGGACTATAAAGCTAAATGAAAAAGCAGATACATCCTAGGCTGTGAGATGGAAAATAGAAATGTTTCGGCGGGTGATGATCTAAACATTACAAAAAAAATTAAATACAAAGAAGAGAGAAAAAAAAGAAAGAATAAAAATTCGTATTATGGCTCTCCACTCCAATAAATCATTTTGAGAAAGAAATGAGATGTAAAATGACACATCAGATAAAAAAATATAAATATTTATTTAATATTTAAGAACAGAGTATTTATTTTAGCCTATGCAGTATATCAAAAGTGGGCGCCACCTTCTATGAAATATGGCATCTTTGAACTATGGCTTAAGAAGCACAAGTTAAGTAATCTAATGATACATATTCCAGTTTAACCCTGTGCCATAGTGATCTGTGAACTTAATCAGTAAATAATTGTGACACAAATACCAATCCACATATTTTTCAAATGTCTAGTAAAGGTCTTTTATGCACCTTCCAGGCCAAGACAGAGCTAGAAGCTAGATGCTAATGTGTCATAATCCGAATTTGCATATATTAAATAAACATCTTTCCAATTAAAAAAAATCTGCCCGCAGCCGTTTCCCCATTAGTCGAGTGAAACAGCAAAAATTAATGCACATGTGAGGTGGTCTGATATACAGTGTGAACGGATTGCGTGCCATCTCCCACACAGACTACGCTGTTCTCAACAGAATGTGGGAGGCGGGGTAAGAGGTCAACATCTGACCTCTCTGAGGCTTGCTTGAACTGTGGCCACAGGCAGCTTGTGATCTTCAAGCACAGCTGTGATCTGACGATCACGTGCAAAAACACCTGCATGTTTCAGGCAACATAAAGGTACAATTCTACCAGTAAAGCTAATACACTCTTAACAATAAAGGTGCTTCATGATACCAGAAGAACCTTTTTTGTCTAAAGGTTTTCATAAAGAACCTTTAACATCTTAGGAACCTTTCGGTTTCACAAAATTGCAAAAGAAGGTTCTTCAAATTATAAAAAGGTAGGAAAGAGATGGTTCTTTAAAGAACCTTTTTGACTGTTCTTCTATGGCATTGCTATGAAGAACCTTTTGAGCACTTTTATTTTTAAGAGTGTAATATGAAAAATTAAACAAAGGAGAGCCTAAACTCAATGAGCAGACTGGACATTTATCCCCCGCAGCCTTGTTTTAATTTGCATCTAAAGTCCATTGTATATTGTTTGTCTGTGTTATATACCGTATGCCAGCAGAACAAATTACCACACTAGAGGGAATAAATATTTAACCAGAATTTGGCTTTAGAGTGCTCTCATAAGGAGTCATTTCCAGCAAATCTCTGAATACAACTATTACAAGAAATATCTATTCATGACGAAAGATGACACAAGAGTGAATGAGATGAGTATATCTGTGCAGACGACACCAAACTGTTTTAGGAAACAAGTCTAAATGATTTCCACAGCCACACAGACCCACTTTCCATAGGAACAGTTTATGCCAGAAACTTTGCCAAACTGTGAGTAAACAAATGAGTACATCAGATGTTGTAAATAAATAATCAAGGAAACAAGGCCTAAGAGAGTTGGTCAGCTTTTCTTTTGTCAAGTTTCAGAAAATACTCTCAGGACCATTTCTGGCCAAAATGCTCATTGTGAAGGAAGTGTTTTTAATAATCATACACTCTCTCACAAGTAAGTGAACAGTTCTTGAGTACTGAAACTGCCAAAAAGGATGGGAGTGGTTTACTGGACAATCTTTATATGCTTGCCAGATTCGTTAAAATGGCCTTTTTCTGTTTGCGCATGACAAATTGAAAAAAAAAAGAAATCCAACAGGCTTTATTTACATCATAGCAACAAACAGGATTTGCTACTTTCTAGTTGGTTACGTTATAATTCTAGAGTGCATCTGATTGGATAAAAACGTTTGCAACACAGAAGTCATCAATATTTCTTATTAGTTTTTTTTTTCACTGCAAAATTTAAAAGTGAATTGTGTCAATGTTTTAAATTAGTATAAAGACAACCTCAAACCGAAAATTAACTAAAGCTAGTTTGGCTGACTTGAAGTGCGCCCTCTAGTGGTCAAACGTCTCTTATTATTGTCCCCTTCTCCTGTTTTAATTCAGTATATGTTAACGATTCTCATTGACATTACTTAGTTGGAAAAAAAAGTAATGTCCTTTCGTACGTAGTTATTTAGACGGCTGTATGAGCACCATTCAGAAACGTTGTTACTATGTGCCAAACGAAGCTTTTGAAGCTTTTACAACGAACTGCGTTGATGCTTCAAAGCTTTTGATAACAACGCTCTACTCTGCCATCTTGTGGTCAATAAAAGTTCTTGCAACTGTATCATTCCCAGTTGTTACCTTGTATTTGTTACTTTTCTCAGCGATGTGTTGTGCGGACTAATCACAGCCGTCATTGTAACTGTAGGATAAGAGTTCTACCTAGCGGTTTCACAAAAAACAGATTTCCAATTGTTTTTTTTTTTTTTTAAATAGAATTAAACAACTAACTACACATTAAGTGTACCAAATTATTTATTAAGACAACAATTAAAGTGCTGAAATTAGTCTTTTTGAGCCGCCAAGCGCCTCTTGGCGGAAGACTCAGAACCAGCAGGAAGTAGAAGGCTAAACATTACACAGCCATTCACTTCAATTTATTTCATCTGACTGCAACACTTGTTAAATCCATGAATCATTGCAGGCAGATTGCTGTAATAATTCATAGTGTGCTATAGCGTTTAACTCACCGTCTCAAATCCACGGTGAGGATGATCAGGAAAACCAGCTGGTTTGGCGATGCAGAATTCATCCAGCATCAAGAAAGGGTCGAGATTCTTCAGCTGAAATAAAACAGTGCGTTTTGTGCAATGCGTAAAGATGCATTTCAAAATAAACAACAACAAAAACGAGTTTCTTGCGTAATACAGAAATGATAAAAACAGAACTGAAAACTTACTTCTTTCCGTCCAATACTCCGGCGAACTCGAGCCCCGACTCCTTCAGACTGTTCCACGCTCAAAACGACCTTAGCAACTCTTCTAATCATAATAAACAACTTGATATCTCCTTTTAATCTCAATATTGTGCTTCGCGCTCTCAGTTTCTGAGCTCCCAAATGCACCGGAAATAAAAACGAAACAAGATGCACATTTATTTAGACACAACTCGGCACTGCAGTGTTATTCGCTCTTACTGTAAATCTTTATTCACCTATGACAGGTGTGTGTTTTTATACTGACGTTTTGAGTTTGCCTTGGCTACCTACACAGTCCCACTAGATTCGGATTATTTAAAGGCGCAGTGCAAGTCACAATGACACTGCAGTATTTTGAGCCAAAATACACGTGACTGTTAGTTAAAATGAACCCCAAAACAAAACTTAGGTCATTTATTTATTAGTCAGCTTCCTATACAGTGCAGCATCATAAAATATAATATCACCGTTAGCATTTTCTCTTCCTTGTTTATGTCAGTTTGACACCTGAGAATGCTAATCTGCACAGGTGTTTGGATAGATATTACAACCACATGAGACCGTGCATATGTGATATGTACTCTTCAGTGCGGGTCTTTTTCGTCCTTTCTGATGTACTCTCATCCAATCCACTGTGTTGAGCTATGATGTCTTTGAAAATGCGCATACTCGCAGCCTGACCCCCTGCAAGGTTCACTGCATGAGGCCCAACCTGTGGATATTTCATATATGTATTAGCTGAACTTGTGGTAATGTTACCTGCAGAATAAATCAGTTAGCGTGCAAGTGTTATCCAGAAATTACTCATAGTACAATGACTCACTCAAATGTTTTTTTAACTTATACCACACATCATAAAAACAAAAACATAACCACACCTGAAGTGCTGCATATTGTCCCATCATGTAGAGGGGGCATCCTGCTGTCCACTGCAGTGATTCTGTTATGCATGGCCAGCCCTCCAGAACCTGTCAAGCAGGGAATGCTTATCTTTTGTACAGTTGTGCAGATTAACTTTCAGTTTTAAAAACCTACTGTAACATTTTTTTTTTTTTTGCTTTTGAAAAACCTGTTGTACACAATCTACTACATGCCTTCTGTTATCTAATTGATAGTGCATACTTTTTTTTTATTTAAAGGCCTTAAGTTATTACACTTATACATGATGTGACTGAAATATGATAGATAAGGGTTTTAAAGAACATGTATTTTTATATCTTGTAAAACATTTTATTATATGGCAAATTACAAAGCTTTGATTATGAAACTAAGGATTAATGAGACTTGATACAAGGGCTAAAAGTCTGGTCTATCACCATGTAAGTAATAATGTATTTATATTTGTGTTACGACTCTTATGTTGAACCCTTTTTTTAAGTTTTTGGTTAAGTACAAACTCTCCACTTGCTCACTTGAATGGGGAATTTAGTCATGACGTCAGAGAGTAAAGGGTCCTGGGTAACATCCAGTTTGCAGCCTGTTGCCAACCAAATCTTTTCTCCACCCCATTGTTCTCCACTGCACAAGGAAACTCTCCAACACTGCGATTGATAGCACCATTTTGCTTCAGCTACCTTTAAATAATAAAATATGTATTGCATTTAATTAAGAAAACTACTAACTTGGTTTGCACTGCTGTAGACTTTTTGAATATTCTTGGGACTTTGTGCTCAGCTGCCAATGACTCATGACACAAAAAGTATCCCACTTGAGTACAGCTGCCTCACAATATAGCCAAAAGTTTTTGACACACCTGGCAATGAGCTCTGATCAGGAGCTGGCCACTCTGAATGAAAGGCTGAAGTTGTGCGTAGGCTTCCGGGGTCACTGCTCCTCCTTTCCTGGCTTGTTTGATCATCGCTAGCCTCTTGTGAAGACTTCTTTCATTATAGAACTGCCTTAAGTAGGCCAGGCCATCCATCTTGATCCCATGCTCAACATGGGAATAGCGTCCAATCAGACTCTCTATATCCCCAACGTCAAACTGTTTAAGCTGAGAGAGAGAGAGTATTTGTTTGTTATTTCAAAATGATACATTATTTAAGTAAAGGTGCTGATTTTGCTTCTTCAGGGTTGAAGAAAGATGGGTGGTGGGATCAGTTTGGTGGTTCATGTATCTGACATAATTTCCATAATGGCCAATGACACCTAGAACACCTTTTAATAAAGATTCCACGTCCATTAATTTATATGACAGGTGGCAATCTCAAAATAAACCCCTTCAGGTTGATACATGTCCCCTAAACTTGTATTGTTAGCAATTATTTGGCAGTTATGATCAGTTGATTCGACATTTTTACACTTACTTTACCTGTAAGTGTTTACGTAAGACCCAGGTCACATGACATGCTCCCTGCTTCAGTGCAATTGCAATAATATGGGCGCTGGTCAGACCTCCACCTACCACCATCACTCTCTGACCCATCTGACACACAGGAGGAGATCCTGAGAAAAAGCATATTCATACTATACATTATACTACACACTATACTATGCATTATTCGATAATAGCATGTATTTAGATATTTGCTTGCGTTATATCAGGCTGATCAGAAATTGACGACGTTAACTCACCTGAGGAGGATTCATGTGTACAGAAGTGATGCATGAGCTGCACTGTGTGTTGTAGACTTTCCTCTGGGTAACTCTCTTGAATTGCCCGTACCCAACATGGGATGTTTGCCATCTGCGCCCTTGAGGGTCCAGTTGCCATGATAACAGTTTTTGCCTCTATATTTTCCCCAGTGTGTAGTGTCAGCTTGAAAAACTTAACCTTGCTCTCATCCTCAGATAAGACTGGGATGATTCTGTCCACCGAAGCTCTGATTAAGACACTCTCCAGGTCATATTTGTGTACCTATAGGTAGAAGTCCTTTGCATTGTAATCCATAATTTATTAATATTTCATTGTGCATTTATAATTTAACATTTAAAGTTAGTTAAGTATTAAAAACACACTGCACTTTGCATTCAAAATGAGATATTTGATAGTGTTATTGCTGAAACTCAATTTCCCATGATGCTACGAGCATCATGCAGCACTGTTCTGAGTGGAAGCTCACTGGAGAGGAATAGATACTATTTTAGAAAGAAATATTTAATTTTACATTGACAGCTTTGCTAGCATGGTTCATACACATATTACTGGGCTTTCTTTTAAAGTCACCAGACAGTGTTAAGCCATTCCACCACCACACTCACCAACAAATAGCCTACATGCATCTTGCCAAAATTACACTAGTGTTGTTGTTAAACCAAACTGAATGTTTGCAACTTTAGAGACCCCTACAGTTAATAAAGTGTAATTCACTGTCGTAAACACTGCAGGTGTTCTAACATTTTATCCTACCCATGAGGCATTTTCCTACCAGGGCTTACTGCGCATGCGCACGTCAAAATTACATTTTTTTTCTCACCCTGAGCAAAAATATTTAATGTATGTTCATTACTGTAAGGGTAGGTTTAGGGTTGAGGTAGGTTTAGACATTAATAAAACACAAAATGATAGGTAGAAAAAATATTTATTGTTGGTACATCATAGTCAAAACCGCGAATATAACTCATAATTACTATATTTGCATTACTGTAAGGGTAGGTTTAGGGTTGAGGTAGGTGTACACATTAATAAAACACAAAATTTGTCGTTTTTAATTTGTAACCTACTTTTTAATAGGAGGTAGGAAAATCTCACAAGGTAGCACAAATCGTAATTATTATGCATATAGCCAAATAGCTGCACGTTTGTGCTGATTTACTCTTTTTGGGGTGTTTGTTAAAAAAAAAAAAAAACATAGACTGTGTTGTTTTGAAACCAAGCATTTCACAGTTTTATTAGTTATTGTTAGTCAGGCATTCTGTTGCGTGATGCACAGACCTGGTCCTGGAAGAAGTCTATACTGAGCTGTGTTCCTGGAAGACTAAAATACAGGTTTTTCTGTAGGCCGTTTGTTGTGCTTAGACGCTTTTTGTCCTGCTTTCCCAGGCGATTGTCGTTAAAAAATGCATTCTCATCCTGAATATAAATTTTCTCAGGTAAGCAGTGCAGCTCATCTTCACGGTTTTGCTTCAGCACGAAGTCCTGCAAGGCCTTCTGGGATTGTACACAGATACACAAAGTATTAGTCTTGTGGATTGACAAAATCATTAGAATGTTTATTTCTTGGTCTGCATTATTGTTTGTACATGTCTGACAATCTGTTCCTCAGGTTAAATCAAGGATTCTCAAACGTATCTATTTTGTCAGCCGAAGCCCATTTTCTTTTGCAGTTTTTTTTAACATTTCAACAGCTGAATAACACAGTTCTCTGAAGTTAGTTAATCGTTAGAATTGTTGAATTATGTTTAGTTAAACAAACTAAATATTTCAGCATTTTAGTAAATATTTTATTTAAATTGATTTATTTAGTTTATTTTTCCATTCTCATCAAATTATTTAGCTTCTCATACACTTTCAGTTTGGAAATCTTAGTTGACCTTTTTTAAAGAGTAGAGTATTTCAAAAGCATGCATTACCAAAATGTCAATGCATGCTCTCCTGTGCTAAATTACCTTGTTAAATGGGTCGGTGTGCACCAGCGTGTGTGATCGCAGGTGAGGGATGTTCAAGGCAGTAAACTGACTTTCCCACAGTGATGCCCATTTTCCATAAGAGTCCACCACTTTGAAATGCAGCTGAGGACGTGGCAGATGTTTGGCTTCATTCTTTGTGTCCAACACTGGCCCTGTAGGAAAGACGATCTAAATCAGTCTGTGATTGTAGGATACATGCATGGAAAAATACACGTTAACCAATCCGTTGTCCCTTTGCTTGACTCACTGATGGGTTGTCTCTTTTTGTTTTTGCAGCGTACACTTTTAGCTTTAGTTTTGCTCAGCTGAATACCCTGAAGGATGTCAGCACTGGATTGGCAGAGAGGTTTTTCAGGGTTTGAGAGCAGAGTAGCGAGGGTTAAAGCATGAGGACCTCCTCCAATTATTAAAACATCCAACATCCCTAAAGAGAAAGAGTGAGGGAAGAGCTAATTAAAGCAAGCAAGAGAAAATAGCAAAGGAGAACTAATGTTTGCATGTCCCCTCTAGTTGAACGATTTTACTGTTCCTAAAGTTAGAAACATAAAATAATCTCGTACTTGCTTTTGAGGGCTTTTTCCTCTTAAGATGAAGAGCAACTGGTTGACAGAGTGACCGGTTTGGGAATAGTGTGGCACGTGTTGTCCACTCTGTCCACTCAGTCTATAGATACTTTGGTTCATGATTGGCTGTTTGACTGAGTGTCTGTCTCAAAATAGCTCTCTCCTAGAGCAGAGGGGCTTAATTTTAGCTCACACTTGTCACTGTTATCTAAACGAGGAAGAACACTGGACATTTTGGTATTTCCAAAATGTGAAAATAGCATTCATCATTTCATGAAATGTTTTTGGATGGGATGTTCTGGACTGTCAAAATACAGCCATATTTATTAGTATTACAAGAACCTATTTGATGTTACAAATTTGTTGTTTGCTATATTACTAGAAATTAGAATTGTTATTGTTAATTACTAGCAAATATTAAATAAACGATCCCGAACAATGCCAGATAGGGACATACTGTTGTAGGAGCTACATGATCTGATGAAGATTTTAATGTGCCAAACTGCTTGAGTGAGTATTTTTGTATGTGTGTCAGCCTCAGAATGCAGCTTCTCAGAATTTCTAAAGGTTTTGAGGATGTTTATGAACATTTTACATTGTGGTTTGAGTCCGAGCACCATGCAGTTTCTTTGCTATAATTTGGGCAATCAAGAATCAAAAAATTCTTCAAATTTACAAGTTTTTTTTCCAAGAAATTATTCTTTTTTTCCCCAGTCAGAGACCCATGTATGTGTAGTATGTTGGTATAGTCACTTTTAGGTCAAAACATTTTTTTTAGGTGTCCACTAGAGGGAGACATGGATATGACTAGCTAATTTGTCACTGCGTTTTGGAGGTTTTTAGGCCTGTCTTTTGTCATTTTATTCCTCCGTTCTCATTAAAATCTTTTACCACTTGTTTCTACCTCATTTTGTTCAAAATTTTAACCTACCCATTCATTAATATCCAGCTCTCTTACAGTCTCCGAGCTTCAGCTGTGATCCTGACAACCCTTGAAACAGCTGTGGAGGGATGAATTTCCAGTTTAATGAATTTGTTGTCCTGTTTGCAACAGCTGAGATTATCTTTAGTAAGAAACAAATGTTGCAAATGTTCTTAAATGTTATAACAGATGTCCATTTAACTTATTTTTCCTGTTTTTCAGATTCTTCAAGGATTGTGATGTAGATTAAACAGCAAAATAATGTGTTCTTGCAAAGATTCTTGATGGAAAAAGTATGTCACCCCAAGAAATCAGCATGTTTTTAAAAGAAGACAACATGTCAGGTTGGTAATGATACACAATCCAACAAATTATACACTACTAGGTTTATATATATGTAGATGTGGTAGATATATGTATCTACTTTTTTTGCCTAAGGCTGAGCTTCATGTTACAGAAGAAGCTCAGCATCATGTTTAGGGCATGAAAATGTAAAACCAATGTCCTTGTTTTGTATGTAAATGTTATTGATGTCTGCATATTTCTCTTCTGATTCAGATGAGATGACTTTTTAACTGACTTTTACTTACTGTAAATGTGTGGATTAATTGTAAATTATTGTGGCACCCATTCACTGCTGAGGAGCCACTGATGATCAGGTGATTTAATGGTAACTTTCTCCAAATCTGTTCAGATGAAGAAGCCGCCTACATTTTGGAAATCCTGAGCGTGAGTACATTTTCAGCCTCTTTCCTCCCACTGATGAGGTTTTTTCGGTTTTAGGTTTGTACTTTCTGTTTTAAGCAGTCGTACTTTACATTACATCACTTTCCTCCTTGCCCCTAAAGCATGATGATTAATACTAAGACAGACTGACACAAAGGTCCTTTGTTTACTCTTTCATCTGTTTCTTAGTCCTAGTATCTAATGATTTCACTCCCACCCTGAAACATCAGCATGCTGTTTCAAACACGCACACACGCTTTTAGTAAAAGCTTATTCATTACAGAACACTTTCTGTTTTTGTAAAAAGTAAAAGTCAAATTCACTAGGTGATACTCATATCACTTCTGTGGTATAACCTCAGGAAAATACGCAGAGAGGATGTCACTCTGTGGGTGCCTTTGACCTTTTTATGAGGACATGCCACTTGTATAAGTGCTTATAAACTAAAATATGTTTATTTAATTATATATGTACATTTAATTTGTGTATCTAATGTGCAACTACAAAAAATAGCTTCAGTTTCTAATATGGGTCTGGAATTGTCTTTACAGTGGATAAGCATGTAGTTAATAAAAATAGCCTTCATCATATAGAAACATGGCTTATAAAATTACAGAGTACAAGTTCTCAATACATTTTATTAAATTATATGAGGAATCTCAGAAGTGCTGAAAGAGTCTGCACATAAAGATATAGATATATTTGATTATTTTGTGTAGATGTAGTCAGTGTAAAAATGTCCGAAAGGTTTTTTATGAACATTTTGCACTCCGGTTTGAGTGTAAAGGGTCATGCAGGCCGTCAGGCATAATTTTGCGCACATGCGTGGTGACTTGTTGGCAGGAAACCACAGTATCAAAATAACATACGTACAAACCTTATTAGCACAGCTATGATTCTAAAATTAAGTATGTAATTTATAGGAAGCGCTGAGAAATTCTGTTTAGTTATTCACCCTCATGTTGTCCCAAACCCTTTTTATACACGGACAGTTCATGGAAGTCAAAAATGTGAAAGAAGGCACCACAGACTGCTATAAAACTAATACCATACACTTCGTGTGGGTATATTTAATACCATATTAAAAAAATAAAAAAATAAATAAACAATTCTTGGAAATGTATTATGTCAATATGCTGTTTGTGTGTGGATGGGTGTCAGTGTTTATGAATGCCTTGCTATTGTCAAAGTAAAAAAATAAATACGTTTGAGGTCAACACAAATCATTCACACAAAGTGCCTCTTCCTCTTGCAGCCTGCAGTTTCTCCTTCTTTTGTTAATATTACCTTACATGGGGAAGTACGGTGTATACTCATGTTACAGGACTTATATACTCATGCGCTGTTTTACATGTAACCTCATTTTCTTATTTCCTCAAAGTGTTAATTATGTCTATTAGGTCAGTTTCACTGCTTTTGCTGTGAAATAGGTTTTGTGCACTGCAAGGTGAAAAGAAACAATAAATCTTTGTGGTAATTCAGACAGGAAGGCTCGTGTTTTCACACCTAGTTCGTTTGAGTCCCTGAGATGCTCTCAGTTTAGATCAGGGAAGTTGGCTTAGAAACGTACACGTATATTGTGAATTGCATTTGTGCGTATCTGCAAACAGTAAAGCTGTGAGTCTAGCCCAGCAGTTTTACCCCCTAGTTGCTGAGAAATATAATCTAGGGATTAAGTATCAAAGCTGTTATATTAATTAAAAAGTTGCAGGCAGCGTTGACAACAGGATTCTGTGTTCCTGAGTGTTTTTATGGGTACACTGCATGATCTCTGATTGCTGTGTGCGAGTGATGCACATACAAACGTGTGTCAATGAAAGCGGCGCATTACAGTTTTTGCCTATTGCTTACACACTAAAAGTGAATGCTTACACCAAAGCCTCAATACCTAAACTTCTTGTATCTTATTTTAAACATTTTCATCTTTGTTTAAAATTCTGTAACACACTTATTGCGAAACACTACACACGTTTTCTTACATTAGACACTTTGTTCAAAAACTAAATCACTTGTTATCATTTGCTCAAAAAGCAAAACTCATTTAGCAATTGTAGACACTTACATAGACACCTAAACTCACATGCATAGAAAAACACAACACCAATCAGTCTGAGCCTTAGCACTACAAATAGACCTCAGGAAAGACATTGTGAGACCAATTCCAGTGTGGAGACATGTGTCAAATGACATCAGCTACTCTGGTGGACCATGTGATCAGTCATGAGTCCACCTTACTATAACCTTAGTCGGAACACAGTAACATCGAGTATATTCTGACTGGAGAACAAGTATATCTTCAAGTTTCTAGTCCAGACAGTACCTACTGTATGTGTCACATGATTCTGTATCATATTACAGTATTACTGCACTAACTGTTCTATACAAAAATGTAGTGCTGTGAAGTATACCTCACA
>JAUMHR010000060.1:8467373-8482124 GCA_032361145.1 Enteromius fasciolatus | reverse complement strand
GCACCTGTTTTATTTTTGATTGTAAGGTGTCCTTGAGTGTCATGAAAGGCGCCGTCAAATAAAATGTATTATTATTAGTAGTAGTAGTAAATAACGACCACTTCTGCATTTGGCCATGCGTGTTGCCGTAGTATACACAGGCAGAAACCAAGGATAGCGCGGATATTGCATCATTGATAGCAGGGATGGTTCATTACAAATCCTACAGAACTTTTGAGATAATGTAAGTAACACAACTGCATGAAATATAACAGTGCAAGTGGTTTTTGGATATTTTATTACAAAAATCTTACATATTGTGTCTTTAACATAAAAAAAATGTTTCTTAAGCACCAAATTAGCATATTAGAATGATTTCTAAAGGATCACGTGACTAAAATCTGGAGTAATAATGATGAAAATTGCATTTTAAAATATATTTAAATACAAAAATGTAGTTTAAATGATAATAATGACTGTATTTTTGATGAATTAAGACATGTCTTTCGAGCACATTAAAACATTACCAACCCCAAACTGTTTTGTAAGGTCCCATACATACATGACCTTATTGGACCTTTAAACAGAGGATGAAAGTTGAATCACGCAGGTGTGTTTGTGTGTGTAACGTTACTGGATTTCATTGTGGCCGACTGAAATGTAAGCCGTTTCAACAAAGAGCTCCATCCATCTGTTCCTTCCTGTTCTCTGTTATTCTGTGGTTGCCGTAGACCACATGTAAGAATGAATGACGTCATATTGTATATGTATTCTGGACAGTGTTCTGAAGCGCATCACACTTGCTCATAATGTTGTATATTTTATCATGGCATATCAATATTTGTGCCCTCAAAAAATGTATAATTTAGAAAGTCAGAGGAGTTTGTGTCTCTATCTTCCTGTTTGAGTGCATGTTTATGTTGAGCCAGCTTGTCATACACATGTGGTGGAACAACTTTTGTCTCTGATTTGCATGTTTTTGTATGCAATATATATGTCAAACATGTGTGCAGCTTATGGGTGAGTTGTGGTAGTTTATGTATAGAGTGCATGGATAGAAACTCTATTAATATTCAGCATTAGCTGGATGGGGTCTGGGGTTGCTTGTGTAAATTTTAAGATTGAAGTACCATGATTGGTACAGATGTTGATAAAGGTGTTAAATAGATCAAAAACTGACTGTTTGGCTAAAAAAGCCACTGAAGTAAGTGCACTAGCACACAGGAAATGCGGCTACTGTGTGTGTCATTGACTCAGCCTACAGAACCTGGAGAAAGATATCTATTAGCACTTCTATTTATTTCTGTGCAATATTTAGGAAATCTCTTGGCAAATCATATTATTTTAACATCATTAGTTTTGTCACTACACAATTTGCTCGCCGTCCGTTTCAAATACTGCATATGCACACTTGCAGAAGTCATCATGTAAAGGGTCATGTCTGGATGTAGTTACATGATTAGCATAATTATAGATAGCCACATCCTGCTGTGAGCTCCAGTGAGTCTCTGTGATGGCAGAGGACGAGAAGCTGAGGTGTTGTGTCTTTGTGATTCTGTGCTGAAAATGACAAATTACCGCCCATTTACCCCAGAGGTGTCTGGGACAACGATCACAAACACTAATAGCTCTCTCTCCCTCAGACAGTTTTTCTTCCTTTTTTTGGCATCTACTGTATAAAGAGATGCTAATTGATATGATTTCAAATAGCAAATATTAGATTACATTTATTGTATGTTAAATAACAATAGATTGCATTTGCAAATGTTTATCTTAACATTTAGTTTTTTGTTTATGGATACAGCAAGCATTCTCTCAAAAATGGCTTATGAAAATATGGAGTGTTAAGCTGCAGCCATTATTAAATGCAGCCTTACACCTTTCCAGCACTAGAGGCCAGTATTGAAAAAATATTGGGATATAAAAACTGATTGATAGGCAAAAGACTCACTTTGTCATTTATTATTGATACCTTTACATTATGTATGCTATACATCTTCAGTATGTATATTTTTGCATCTTTTAGTCTTTTTTTGGTCTTATTGGTCTTAACTTCAGAAACGGTTGCATTTGACAATGCAATCTGCATTAAACCACATAATACATACAAATGGCATAAAATTCAGAAATTGCTAGTACACTTCACATCTAATTAAAGCAACCATGAGCAACATTAAATATGCAAGGCTTTTTTTAGTCAGTCCAGGCCAGCATCTTGCCCCAGCCCCAGACAAATTAATGCAGTGAAACTGTTCCTGTCTGAGGAGATTCTGAGGAGACACAAACCCACATTTTTATCATTTAGAAAGTAAAAATACAAGAAGTTTGTGCGTGTGTGGCCAGAAATATAGATGGGAAGCAGATAAAAGAAGAAGGATCCGGAAAGAGAGAGCCAGCAGCTGCTGGAAGAAAAAACAAAGACCAAAAACAGTCATTTTTAAGACAATCTTAAAGTGCTGCATTTCAGAAACACAAATAGTGAAAAAGATGGAAATTACAGTGCATGCCAGACTTGTTTCTGGTCTGTTTGCACACATAAAAAGGTCATATTAAGAAAATCCAAAATAAAAGGCTGAGGAAGGGTGTGACCCAAGGAAAGAATAGGACAGGTGTGCTCCATGCGGGCTGTTCGGAAGCCATGGTGCCACCCATGGCTTGCAACTTTTTCAAGTCTGCAAATGATAAAGTATGTGCATTTGGGCATCACATCGCCGCCGGACAATAATGCAGACTGCTCTCTTTCATTGTCATCAATTATTTGATGACAATATCTACTCTGTTTTACATATTTTGCTGTCTGAATCTGCCACAAAGTGCAGTAGGCTTCAGATGCCTGTCATTGCGATAGCCATATTGGCTTCTCCCCAAGTCCAGGCATGTGAATATGTGCTGTTAATGGGCATCTTGCAGAGTCACAAGCTGCCGAGCGAAGCAGCCAGACCTGTGTTTCTCTGTTTGCCAACGTGACTCTGCCTGTACTAAACACTCACCTACCGTCAGACCATTTGACGCCAAGGTCACAGGATGACCAGATTAACATGAATTAGCAGGAAGGTCTGTGTAATTCCAGGCAGGGAGACTGTGGTGTGTTTCGCTCAAACACACAAACTCACACACACTCAAATGCAAGCTCACACATGCGCTTGAGGATGTTCACTTTTCAAATATGTGGACATGAGGGCTTTCTTTCACTTTGCTTTCTACAAAGTGCAAAAAACGTATTATGGCATAGTAATAATAATAATCTTGCTCTTCATTTTAATATTGTGAAATAAAGCTTGTTTATGCTTCAAGATCAGCTTTTTGGAGCAGTGCCTTAACTCGTGGGGTTCGCAGCAAGATCTGATGGAGGGGATTGAGATGGGCTATCTACCCTATCTCCTTCCACGTCCATCAGACTCAGCGGTGCTTTGCCAGCACCTGGTTCTGCGGTTTCTTCCCCCCTGGAGAGGCCTGTCGTCGCCACACGCATCCTCCTCCTCCGAGGTGGATGTGGTGAGCATCAACAACACGGCAGCGGTCTCTTACATTAACCACCAGGGAGGTCTCCCTTGTACAAGCTGGTGCACCAGATCCTGGTATGGTCCCAGGGCAAACTCCTCTCACTGAGAGTGGCGACGACAGGCCTCTCTAGGGGGAAAGAAACCGCAGAACGGACTTCCGCACCCGGCGAAGCACCGCTGAGTCTGATGGACGGGGAAGGAGATAGGGGATCACCCATCCCAATCCCCTCCATCAGATCTTGCTGCGAACCCCACGAGTGCAGGCGCCGCTCCAAAAACCTGTCATGTTCCGTGCCATCTAAATGTGCGAGCAGACATCCTGTCGAGACAGGGGCCAAGGCCCGGGGAATAGATGCTCCACCCGGAGGTGGTGAATCAAATCTGGAGATTGTTCTATGGGGCAGAGGTGGACCTCTTCCTGACTCAGGAGAGTGCGCAATGTCCCCTCTGGTTCTCTGTAGTTCATCTGGCTCCAAAAGTGTGCTAGGACGCGGTCAGCCTACTGTTGGTAGCACCGTTCTGGCCTGGTCAAGTTTGGATCTCGGACCTCATTTTCCTCCTCGACGGCTCTCCATAGAAGATTCCAATTAGGAAGGATCTACTCTCTCAGGCAGAGGGCACTCTGTTGCACCCCCGCCCGGAGTTATGGAAACTGTGGGTATGGCCCCTGAGGTGGCGCAACTCATAGCCTCCGGTCTTTCAACCGAGGTTGTTCAGACCATTCTCCAATTCAGCGCTCCGTCCACGAGGAAACTGGATGACCCAGTTAACTCCCCGGTTGGTACAGTTCTGGAGTTCCTGCAGGCCAGGTTGTCTGCAGGGTTGACCCACTCCACCCTCAAGGTGTATGTGATGGCGATTTCAGCTTTCCACACCCCTCTGGGTGGGCATTCAGTGGCCAGAGACCCTTTGGTTTTACGTTTCCTCCACAGTGCGCTCAGGCTGAGGCCTCCAGTGCGGTTCCCAACTTGGGACTTGTCGGTGGTGCTCAAAGCCCTCTGCCGTGCTCCCTTCGAGCCTATTGAGAAGGTTTCCGATCACATCTTCCGATCCGATCTTGCTGGCGGTTTCCTCTCTCAAGAAGGTTGGGGGAACTGCAGGCCCTCTCAGTGCCCCCTTTTTGTCTGGACTTGGGCTAGCCAAAGTTTTGCTTTTCCCACGAGCGGGATATGTCCCTAAGGTCCCCACGATAGCACCACAGCCGATCGTGCTGCAGGCTTTCTGCCCTCCTCCCTTCTGGAAGCCGAACCAGGAGAGGCTGCACTGTTTGTGGCTTACATTCACAGAGCTGCCCTGTGGAGGAGGTCAGACCATTAGCAGGTGGATTGTGGAGACTATTACGTGGCGTTCCCATAGCGTTTCAACGCAGTGTCACGCTCCTTCTAGGAACCGGGGTTACATACGTAACCCGGAGACGTTTTTACTTAGAAATATCTATTAAATTGCTCAAATGATTGCAAAGAAACATCACATTCTTTTAACTAAATGAACATGTAGCTGATTTACAACAGATAGCTGACATTTTTTGTATTTATACCAGTCTTTACAAACATCTTGTGTGATTTTGCAGGAATAATCATATCTAAGCACCCAATATTTTCATATTCATGTTACATATCCCCCTTTGAACCAGCTCTTACTCTGGCCCATCTGAAGATTAAGGGCAATCAGAGTGCAGACTAGACTGCACCACCTGCAATATGCCCCTTGAAACAGGGGGACTCTAGGTGGAAATGGAGCGGTGCAAGTGCAAATGCTGCAGATGTGCTTTGGTATTAGGGTTAGTCTGTTTTTGTGGCTGCGTGGCAGCAAACCGCAGCAGGTGAGATTGTGCACTAGCATGTATCTGCATGCATGAAGACAAACGGAATGAGTGTTAAAGGACAGATGATCTGGCTAAAAAGCAGTTGGACCTAGCTGTCTTTCTCAGACAATGGCTTTTGCCTGCTGTGTTCCTGTCAGATCGAGAGGTACGTCCTTCAGTGCATTCCTTTCCAATGCGTCCAATCAGATAATGTTTTTCTCTCACTTGTTGTGATTTAAATTTGCTATGCATTTTAATATTTATGAAATAATGCAGCTCATTTAGATCAGTTGCATTTTAGTGTGTTTTGATGTTCCAAACTGTATTTAATATAACTGAAGGCGTTTACATATTCTGTTTTTAAAGTATTAAGGTCTAAGGTAGTATCTTCTTGTAAATATATATATATATATATTTTTCAATTTCGATTTATTTTCTTTTTACGGCGTACATAATCCATCTGCCTTGGTTCTTTGATTTGTACTAGGAAAGCTAAGCCTGCCATAGTGATGATGTCTCTGTCACACAAACTGTCTGTCTATGTTTGGTCTGACATGTTGGAGCATGCAGTTGTTTAAACTGTAAACACCATGTTGTTGCTTTGCTGAATTACAAAGTTCTTTGCTGTCCTTCTGATGGCTTATTCCCCTATATATAGCATCCAAACATCTGCATATATGAATTTATTAAACATAGTTTACATGTATGTGCGTTCTGGGAAGTTGTGGTTTGATTTCATTTAATACAATAAACTTACAAATTGGGGGAAATTGTATTTTCTTGTAAAAAAATGTTTCACTTTTTTAAAATATATACCAACACAGCTTCTAGTGGCTACAACTTGTGACAGATACGTACACTGGTTGTTATGTTCCAAAAAGGACAAATGTAATGACATAAGGCTGTATGGCTTCGGCTTATTTAGAATGTTGTGCATAAAGTCATATGGTTATGATGCGTTTATGGTGCTTTATGTCATCCTATGAACTATGAACTATGCTCATTTTACAGAAAATAAATGTGAAGAATCAGATTAAACATAGAACTGCATATGGGTTTGGAATGACAAGAGGATGCATTTTTGGGTGTACTGTCCCTTTAAGAAAATTTGAATGATTAAACTCTGACACACTGGCATAAAGAGTCTATTAAAAGTTGTGTGTGTGAATAAGAGAGAGGGAAAAGAGACAGTGCTTATTCAGACTTATACAGTGAGTTTGGGTTTGAAATGTGTGTGTGTGTGTGTGTCGTAGCCGTGCAGTGGTCAGCACTACAGGCAGCGGTCAGTCTTCATGCTTCAGTGATTCGGCTATGACTCATTTGTAGAGGTCTACAAGTCAAGTCTCAACAGGGCCCCTTGTTCCTCACCCTCTAGCCAGCCATGGTGCCCTCAGCTCAGACTTGTCCTATCAGAGACCCCCTTGAAATTAAGGGTAGTGATATGCTTACAGGACGAACTGCTTTGGATTTGAGGAAACTCAAGCATCTGCATAAATTACTCAGTGTTCACTTTTGGGTTATAAATAAAATATAATTGAATGATGTGAGTAAGCATGTTGTTAACTGTGAATTAGTGTTAAGCATTCCTCTGTCCTGATCTTGGTTTATATGCATTTTATATTAGACAAATAATACGCAAAGAAATACAGCAGTTGCATGATTTATAGCAAACATATTAGTTCGAAATTGAATGAAAGCATTTTATTCATGTTATTCATAAGAATTTTGTAATATTTTTGTGGAAAACAGTGTAACAACATTGTCAGGCGTGTTTACAACAAAATCAATTTTTTCAAGTTTTTTTTTTACTAATTTAAAATTTAATATGCTTTGTTATTCTTTTATATATTTTAATATGTACAAGTTAGAATAAAATAAAATATTGTTTTACACTGAAGGACGATGTACCATTATTTCAACCAACTGTTGTCATTCTGACATTTTATTCTCCGAAATCTTTTGGAGACTTTAAAAGTAGACACATTGCCTGTAATGTAATATAATTTAATGTAATGGACATAAAAATACTTTTGTGAATTTCTTATGATGCGGACATCTCGATCAATATATACAGTATGTACATGCATTGTTACCATGTGAGGTCTTGACATAACATTCATGAGATAGAAATGAAATGTGTAAATAAATAATAGAACATTGTGTGCCAATTGTAAAAACAAAAAAGAGTGATTCAAATATACTGAATTTCCTGAAAGTTTCATGTAATCTCATGTGTACTTAAAAGCAATCCAGGTCACAAGAAGTTCAATTGCTGTAAAGACTGGGATCCCCTGCTGGAAACAGGTGCAAAGTGCTCCTCAAAGAGGACATGTTATATTGATATCTATAGTCCATAGAGTTGTTAGTGCTATGTAGTATCAGTGGGTATTAAGCACTCCTGCAGAGGGACCAGCTGTGAGACACAGAGTCCCCAGCCCCCATCACAAAGACAGTCAGCTAGCAATCTCCTTTTAGCGAATAAATGATTTTATCATTGATCAGTCAGTGCGTGAGGGCTTCTTATGTTTCTTGCTTAATGCTGTTTAGTGCTTTAATATCAAGTCTACCAATAGATAAATCCACTATTTGATTTTCCCCAGCAATGTCTTTCAAACCTAGAAGACCTTCGTTCATCTTCTGAACACAAATTAAGATATTTTTGATGATATCAGAGAGCTTCCATAGATAGCTAGACAACTGAAATGACCTCAGGTCCAGAAACATTGTAAAAACATCTTATCATACTAAATCATACTTTTTTTTGATGTCACATGGACTGTTTTACTGATGTTTTTACTATGTTTCTGGATCTGGAATCATTTCAGTTGTGTTGCTGTCTATGGAGGGTCTGACAGCTCTCTGACGTCATCAAAAATATCTTAATTTGTATTCCAAAGATGAACAAAGGTCTCCTTGGTTTGGAACGACATGAGGGTGAGTAATTAATGACAGAATTTTCATTTTTGGGTGAACTAACCCTTTTAAGCAGCAAATCAGAATATGTGACCACAAAACCTGTCATAAGGATCAATTAATGCATCATCATCAGATTTAAATAGGTTTTCTATTGATGTTTGGTTTGTTAGGATCTGACAATATTTGGCTGATGCAACTATTTGGAAATCTGGAATCTGAGGGTGCAAAAAAATCTGAATATTGATATAATATGCCTTTTATTTCTGCATATTACTAATCAAAAATGAAGTTTTGATATATTTACAGTAGGACATTTACACAATATATTTATGCAACATGATTACATTTAAAATGTATAGTGTATGGTTGGCTATTGCTACAAAAATGGTGCAACTTATGACTGGTTTTATGTTGCAGGGTCGCTTATTATTTTTGCGTGCTGATTTGCTGCTTAAGAGAAAAATCTTGTTATAATTTTATATCATATTAGGATTTCTGAAAGATCATGTAAGAAGACTGGAATTACAGGAGAGTTCCTGTAACTGATATTAAAATATCAGCGTGTGTGTGTATGAATATATATATATAATTAAAAATTATAAATTATAAATTAAAAATTATATATGTCAGATTGTGGTGTGAAATTTTATTTCACCTGTATATTTTGGTAGTTTCTTTAAGTTTTTTTTTTCTTTATTGCCCTTCTGTACTACTAATTTTAAATTTGTCAGTACTTTTCTTTGCCTTGCTGCTGGCAGAGCCCTGACTCACATTGCTGACTGTGCACCTGCTGGAGACAGAAAGAAAGAAAAAGAGGGAGAGAGGGAGAGAGAGAGGGAGAGAGAGAGAGAGCACTCCCAGTCTTGCTGTAGTGCTAGCAGATCTTTCAGAATCCTTCATTCTGTGTGAGCAGTCCAGGGAAAGATGGGAAACTCTCAGAGAAAGATACCTGGCTGTGGCTTGAAAAAGAGAAGGAGAACAAAGAGGGCTAGTAAAAACGCAGGCCACAGAGCAAGCACAACAGGTAAGATGAATAGATTTTAAATAAGGATAGTGATCTAGGTTCCCTGCAGAGGTGAATGCAGTAGTCAATGAATGAGAAAACAGATGACCATCATTTCAATGTTTGAAGTCGCTTGCTTTGCATTCTGGTGCAATTATACTGCAGTGTACTGCTGTCTTACTAAGCCCTGACCTCTTTACGTGAATCCAACTCTCCTGTAACTGTTTTCAATGCCACTGAACAGAACATTGACATTTTGATGTTTCTGTGATTACAATTTTGAAATCGCTTGAAAAGGTTTCTATGTGTATAAGCTTCACTGTGACTCATGACATAATAAGAGTCTCAGACGGTATGTACATAAAAAGCTTACTTTTTCTTTGACTGAATTAATTTGTAGAAGATGAGTGCAAAGGGAGTGATCAAGACGCATATATATGCAGAGGTCACCTATATGTGCCGCATGAGGATCAGTACTTGATAATGCGGGGCAAAAGCGAAAGAAAGAGCAGAGCGTTGCTGACTAATAGAGTCTGTTCACTGCATTCGCACATCATCACAGCACAAGTCTAATTGGAGGGAGGGCAGATGAGGGTAGGGCTTTCATTAAAATACTAATTCAACAATCTTCAAAGCAGATACATTTATTGCAATCAGTGTTTCTCTCACTTTATACTCCATCTTGGATTTTTGTTTTCACTAACATTGTTACAGTGCATTCTGGGATTGCTTTTTTGTGAAGAAGTCTACTGCTGATGCTTTCATAGTAGCATTATTTTGATAGTAACATTACTGATAGGGTTTATTATAGTATATTTGTTGGAGTCTGTGACTTATTTAATTTTTTGGAGTTATTACTTTTATTCAACAAGGTTGCATTAAATCAGTCAAAGGTGACAGTGTTTCTTTTTCAAATATGTGCTGTTCTTTTGAACATTTACATATACGAATGATTTATGTGACTGAGAAGACTGGAGCAATGGCTGATGAAAATTCAGCTCTAACACCACCGCAATAAATTACACTTGTAATATTATCTTACTATATTTTACTTTTTTTGTGAATAAAAGACAATCATAAAAGACCAAAACTAAACTTTTTCAGGAACCTCAAACTTTTAAACAATATCACCTATATAGAGTTTATTAGTCTGTACATGTTATTTAACTAATTCGGGTTATCTTCTGCATTTTTACTGGTTTAAAGTTAAGAAAGCAGATTTCCTGTATTGCTAAAAATCAGTAATGAAATGAAATAAGTAGCTGAAGTAAAAGCTAAAATTGGCCCACTCCCAGAGACCTGAAAGTATTACTCCAGACTTACTATCAATGGGAGTCTCTTAATTTTTATTGAAGCATGAAAGCACTTAATCCAGATTTAAATTCCTCACACTGGCTGAGGTCTGAATCCATCAGTAAAGCGTCAGTCAGCTGTCTTTAAGAGAACTGCAGTGATTAACTTAATTTCCCATTTTAAAAAAGACATTTGATTTCTCTTTATGTAGAAACATTTTCGTTATTTTACCTGTTGATTAGACTTTGGTTTAAAGTTAATGTAAAAATATCTCAAATATTAATAAAGTTAATTTAGCATCATTCGTTTTCAAATGCAAAGTAGATTGATACTAGCTTTGATATGGCATGCAATACAGTTCATTTATTTTCAAGTGTAGCCTAATTGTGTAAATACTGTGTCCGCTGTGCAAATTTATGGACACTTGTGCTCATTCCTAGTCTCCAGCTGTCTCATTCATCAGCGCAAGTTAACACTGAACACAGAAAGACATTTAACAGCGCAAAAAGCGGGTATCAGATTATCATTCTTGAGTAAAACCACTCAAAACATTGTTCATTTTAATGGTTCTCTGGTTGTGGTCAGACTTAAGGTTATAGAAGGGGCTTGTATCGGATTACCAAATGCCCCTGTGTGTGTGTGTGTGTGTTTGGCAAGAAAGAGAGAGGCCTTGTGTGTATTCATTTCTGTCAAACCAATACCCTTGGCTATTGTCATGGTTTACCTCATGGTTAATAAGCACTAAAATATTTCCTTTCTGATTGTCAGTCTGAATTGTCTGCTTCATATTTAGCTGTATCTTTCAGAAAAGTAAGTCTCCTCTCAGAAAACCTTTTATGTACCAGAGACTAAGTAAAGAACATTCCCAGGCCCTTTACTTGAGGAGGTATTACCTTTTCAAGTAATAACTCCTATGGTTTTTATTCCAATTAAATACAACAAAGAGTTTGCTGCTATAAAATCCAGTGTTTTTCTAAGCGTCCATCATTTCTTTGAGGTCTTCTAAAACAAGAAATGCATTTCTGGTATTATTCTGCTGATCACGGCCTGATAAGGATCTGCTAATTCGTTGTAAATTAGATATGAAGGGTTGCTTGGATACAGATGACTCTGGGTAGTTCAAGGGGACCACTGCGTATTGAATACTGATGGGCAGATGCTCTTTTATAGAGGAGATGAGGAGACAGGAAGCTGGGGAAAAGAGAAAAAGATACAGGGAGAAATACTAATGAACCTGTCTTTCACCTTTGTCTCCATAGATTGCCATTTGTTGTCTTGTAATGCATAATATTGTTACAGTACGTTGAATGAATATGGAATATGCGATCGTTTGTGCGTATTCCTCCTGAAATTGCATTCGTTGTAATGTATTTGAAAGTCATTTTAAAAGTAAATGCATTCTTGTTGAATGAATGCACGTATTACACTTTTAAAAGGTAGTGTATATTGCCATTCATTGATTTTTAAAGTTTCATAAAGTTTGCATAATTTGGAACAACTTATGAAGGTTTCTCATGAGAGTGTGCTGACAGGATTCTGACATAATACAAATGAATGCTGTTCTTTTAGAACACATAGTTCCATTTGTAGAACGTCACGAAGAAATAAAAATCTCTCTTCTGTAGAGAGTGCGTAAAATATTCAATAGAATCAAATAAGCATTAAAAAAATGATGTAGTATTTGACTCTATCCAGTGTGATCTAAGCCTATCTTGAGTAAATTCTTACTCGATAGAGGTTTTAATAAAAATCATGTACATATTCCTGATTTCTCATCTTGTAACTTCTTTGCTTTTCTCTTTAGCCGTATCAAATCTGGACGTTGAGAGTAAACTGACATCGCACTATCAGGCTCCATGGCATCAACAACACAACCTGTTCCACACTTGTACACGGCCACCATGTTTGGAAGAGCTACACCGACATGCCAAGCTCAACCTGCGGGCACTGCACAGAGGTACAGAGTCAGGCTTCTGGGCCCACATTTTTTGGTTCCAAATCACAGTGCCGTTTGATTTTTATTATTCTTTTCATCCAAATATATCTTATTTCACAACAGTTGTAACCAAATTCCCCCTGTGGTTCAGTGGTTTGCCCAGGGCCACAATGGTGATAGATCAGCGTAGAGAAGTGACAGATCAGGATAGATGAGAATTATGATCCTGGAGTTCCCCTCAGGGATCAATAAAGTGTTTCTATGTAGTCCTGAATCTGTCTAAACATCTATCAGGTTCCTGAGTCTACCTAAAGATGAACCTCAGACCTTAGTGAGAGCAGCTTAGACTATTGGGTTAATATCACCATGTTTTATCTCCCTGTTGTATCTTACTGTATGTCGGCTTAGATATCTATTTCATTTTTGGTATATAATGAAGACAAACCGTAAGATGCCATTATATAATTCTGTTGTTGTTGATATATTAATGTATAAATCTGTCCATATTAAGCAGGTATATGAGAACAAAACGTGCTAGAAAAACAAAATCACACATCACCTTAAAATGCCTTTAGAGGCTGATGTTAGGGGAGCTTGTTGGTGAAAATCTGATTCATACTGCCACCTTGTGTTTGAATGGTGAAGTGATTTGGCATTGTTTCAAATCCAGTGTGAACCATCATAGCATAATTTATATTTTCCCCTTGAATCAATTTTATTTTCATTACACATAAATGAGACCAGAACATTGATTTTACATTGTCAGTATGCAGCATATCCATTAGGCCTACTACACATGAACAATTTAGTTAGCACTTGGCAGTCTGGAAATTCTATAAAACAGAAAGTGTTATAATTCATACTTTAGTTTAGACTAAAATAGCTCAGCCAGCTGAAGAGAGAGTGCATGTGTGTGTGTGTGTGTGTGTGTGTGCTTTACAGACCAGCAGCAGCGTCAGCGTTCAACCAGCAGAGAGCGTGGTCGGGTCACCATATCAATATCTGTGGCCCCGCCTATGCCAACCTTCCCTTCCACTCACAAACTCAGAAGGCGGGAGCAGAGGGGCCGGCACTCACGCCTGGTAAGAACACAACAATTAATCTCCACTCATGTGGAGAAGGTTCAAAAAAGCTGAGTTCTCTGCTGGCTATGCTTCATAACCCAGATTTTTTGTCAAATGTACAGCATATAACCCGATTTGATTTTCTTAAAACAAAAAGCATTATAAGACCAATAAAATATTTTTGACCTAACCTAGCATGCTCTCTCCTGCCATGCACACCAGGAGAGGAGCGTTAGAGAGAGTGATGTGCAAAACATCCAGAGGAAGGTACAGAGTTTCTTTTTGTTTATATTCTGTGCACGTTCTTAATGATACCATCCCATTGAAACGCATTTAGCTGTTTTTTATTTATTTCGTTTTAACTTCCTGGAACAGGAAATATTACAAACAATGTAATTACAGAAATATGAATAATATTAAATGGCAAATTACATTAATTCTGTTTTTATATACATGTGTGTGTGTGTTAGGTGTCTTGTATTTTCATTTCATGTGCTTACTGCATGTAAAACAATGACAAATATTGTAAAATATTAACAATCAAGCAAAATATTAACATGTTAAATAATATAGATTAAATAATTGTGTAATTATTAACTGGAAATTCTTGAATGTGAAAAAGTATCTTCCTTGTCATCATAGTAACACTCCATAATAATAAAAATGACCAAAGTTCAACTGAGCTTCATTCTGACATGCTAATTTCATTTATAAGTTGAGCCACAAAGCCTTTCTGTAAATGACCAATCAATATTAACCATGAGTTGTGTTGAAGTTATTAAAAGTTGTAAATGTGCTGTACATGAAGTAAATAACTTCTTAAAGATGTGTTTACATTGTATAAGCAGAATCAGTTAGAGAATATGCAATTTAATAAATGGCCGTTTATGTAATTTGTCAAATAACACCATGTTAAGTTTTGTTACATAATATTGAGATATATTCAAATATTTGTATGCTATATTGCATTTGGAGTATCATAGAGAATTCTGATATATGTTGTGTTTAAATAATTAAAAGTTGGCCTAACATAATGTTGCCATAGAGCAATAAAACATACTACTAGGTGTTTGGAATGAGGAGGTTATTATAATGTATGTTATTTATAATGTCTGTTTTACGTTGTTAAAAGTTTTATGTGTAAAATGGGAAGCTGCATGTGATTTTAAAGGTGGTCAAAGATTTTCTGGGATGTTTATCTGTTTTGTTTATTCCATTTAACTGCTGCAGGAGAGACCAGCCAAAGAGGCTGA
>JAUMHR010000060.1:8455926-8467273 GCA_032361145.1 Enteromius fasciolatus | reverse complement strand
GTACAGGTTTTGCCGAGATAATTGGATGGGTGCCAGATTTATTCAAATCCTTCCATACCGATTCGATTTAGTAATTTCCTTCTCCATCAGATTACATACTTTCATTTCAGCATGTACAGTGTGTTGCAGACATGAACCACAAACATCTCAGTGTTCAAGGTTATTCGCAAAAAAACATTTCCAAAAGAGAATGGCTGTGTTGTTTTTTGTGTGTTTGCGTCGTCCCTTTCCCTCGCAGCATGTGCTCACCATGGACGTTTCAGAAACATCATATCAGACTTTTATTTTGATTTATCAAGCACGTTTTTTTTTTCATCTGTTAAGTTCTGTTTTCCATCTTGTAATTTTAGTTTCAGCGCTCCCGTTCCTCCTCCCCTGTTCAGTGTTGTTACTTCATTCCCTGGATTAGAAAGGTATTTTGCCCCATTGAAGACTACTTATTACCTCTAGCTCCTAATAATTTCTGTTTCTTGTTGTTTTAACATGATTAGAACAAGACTTCCTTGAGATGTAAATGATTAATCCATTTAGCAGTATGTTTCTGAAAACATCATCACTAAATTTTAATTATCATGAAGTAAATTACTTTTTAAGGATGTGTTTGCATTGTATAAGCAGAATCAGTTAAAGAATATGCTACTGTATAAGTTCTGATATGGTAAGATCAGTCCTTCTAGTTGCTTAATTTTGAATACTATTCCACTGCTTTTTGTGTGAACAAAACAGATTTTATTTAATGATTTTTCCATGGATTTCCTTACTGGATTATTTACTCCCTAGGATGCTACCTGGCCTTCATTAAAATACATTATTTTATACATTTGCATGCAACCATAGAAAAAATGCATGCTGTCTCTTTGCTTATGTTTGATTCTTTCATCTATTCTTCTTCTCTCTCTGTATGTCTGCTTCATAATCAAAGCTGCATTTCTTATCAACACAGAAAAATGGGAATATGGCAATACATGTATGTATGTAGATGACTACTTATTACAGCTGGTCCCAAAAAGTATTTGGACACGTAAGCCTCATTTATGTATCAATGTCTGCACTGAAAAGTTTTAAGAATGGAATTAAAACCTTTACTTGCCTTTGACCTAGAATTTCTTTCTCATTTTGAATGTAAAAGAAGATATTTTGAAGGATGCAGCTAACCAAAAAGTTGGTGTCCCCTTTCGACATCAGTTTTGTATATTTTTTTTGTATATTTCTAATGCAGCAAAATCCATACATTAAGTGTGACTCAAACGTGTCTGAAGGTTTTTTGGGCCACTGTATAAAACTTGTGATCCTGTAGATAAAATTATGTGTTTATATTTAGCTTTGTGTATTACAGTATGTGAATTTGATCATACAGTATAATATAATAATATATAATTGTCAATCTTGTTCCGAATACAGTTTAACACTTTTAACTTCATCCCACATTAGGCTGGAACCAACACAGAAACAGATGGTGATTTGCCAGTAATGAGCCATAGGCCTAAATGTCCTGTTCCCAATGTACCTACCACCCTGGACAAAAAGACAAACTGGTCCAAAGCCCTGCCTCTTCCAACTCCAGAAGAAAGAATAAAGAACTCTCAAGTGATTTCCTCCTGTATCATTCCAATAAATGTTTCTGGTAAGCAATATTACTTTAAAAAAAAAGACAACTGTATCATATATTATAAAAATGTATATGTAAAATTAAGCAAAAAAAACTTTATTGTGAAATATAACACCCTGTCCTATTTCCACTAAGGGAATACATGCCATTGGTGTAACAACTCTGAAACTATTATTTTTCTTCACAGGTGTTGGATTTGACAGAGAAGCCAGTGCTCGCTGCTCTCTTGTTCACTCACAGTCGGTTCTACAGAGACGTCGGAAACTCAGGAGGCGAAAAACGATCACTGGCATCCCCAAACGAGTTCAACAAGACATGGGTATGACCAACCAATACATCTAAAGTCCAAGTTCATCTAAGCAAATTATTCTTTCATTTAACACCTGCATGTCACATTTTGTTCAATTTTACCTTCATTCAAGTTTAGTTTAATTATTGGTTTTCTGATTTCCCTGTAGATTCTGATGAATCACCTGTGGCTAGAGAGAGAACGGTGATCATCCATGCCAACCCACACAAGTCATTGTGGCACGAGGAGCTCTCTTTGAGTGGCAGAGTATTGCACACCAAGGACTCTGGCTGTCAGACAGATGACTTCTTAATTGCTGCTCCATCCCGGAGGCGTATCCGTGCCCAGAGGGGTCAAGGAATTCCAGCCTCTCTCTCACACTCCACTGGAAACATCACCTCCCTGCCGGATCGCTCTGATACTGTGTATGCTGCAGCATCAGCCACTCGTGTCCGTTCTAGAAGCCTACCACGTGAGGGTGGCCGACTTCTGGATGAGGACCAAGATGACAGTGATGATGATGATGATGACGATGATGATGATGATGATGAAGAGGAAGATGAAGATGAAGAACTCTCTCCGTATGAAGCTGAGGACTTCCTACCAGGTCCAGGACAGAGAATTCTAAAGGATGAGGAGGAGAGCACTGATGACCAGGCCATGCCAGAGCTCCAGTTTGGAAGCCTCAAGCGCATGCAACATTCGGAGAGCCCTGACCATACATGGATTGAGAGAGGCAGATCTAGACTCCCACGCAAAGTTGACATGGGGAGCTGTGAGATTTCCTCCAGCTCTGATACTTTCAGCAGCCCCATCCACTCTGCCTCCACTACAGGAGTGCTAGGCAGCCAGATGGACCATAAAGAAGATCATCAATCCTCAAGCGGCAACTGGAGTGGAAGCAGCTCCACTTGTCCATCGCAGACATCTGAAACTCTTCTGCCTGCTGCCTCTCCTCCCCTGACTGGATCCTCACACTGTGATTCAGAGCTCTCCCTAAATACTGGATCCCATGTAATTGATGACACCACTGGCTTCATAATTGATCCCTACCACATTGACAAGCCACAAGGACAGGGGCAGCGATCCAATTCTTTTACCTCATCGGCTACTGATCAGATGGATGATGCAGGGGTCAGTACTGCTAGTGATGGGGAGTGGAACTGCACCCAGGACCAGCAGGATCAGCCCTGCCTCCAAGACTTCAGCCCAAAGCATTCCAGAGAGGATGAGAGTGGTGTCAGTTGCCCCAGTTATTCAAGTGGGGAAACTTATGAGAGTTTCAGTGACCAAGCGTCCGCTAGGAAATCTGAAATGCACTACATCGTTGACACTGAAGGATTTTATTCCTCCATGCACTTTGACTGTGGTCTTAAGGGTAGCAGAAGCTACTACAACTATGCAGCCATTGACCCTGACTGTGGCCCAAGCGGAAATATAGCACCTGGCATGGGTGAATACACTCAGTCAGAGTATAGAGCCACCAGGACACTGGGCAGAACGTGTCTCTCCTTAAAAAAACCAAAGGCCAAGCCACCACCACCAAAACGTAGCTCTTCATTAAAGGAAACAAGCAGTGGTGTGAACATTCTAGAGCAGGACGAACCAAAGATTACTTGTGAGTTGCCGCTGCCCTTGTCTTCCAGGGAGATGAAACTGCAGCTGGACTTGGCTGATTCTGCAGGGCACCTTGACACTGCAGGTCTTGAATCACTTGGCGCATGGGGAGTGGAGAACGTCAGGGACATGCTTGACTGCTCCTCTCCATTCAGTTCCTCAGACACACATTCATTCAAGGATGAAGGTGCTGTGCAAGCAGACTATGCAGACCTTTGGCTTCTCAATGACTTGAAATCAAATGACCCTTATCGGTCTCTGTCCAACTCTAGCACTGCTACAGGTACAACTGTTATTGAATGCATCAAGTCACCAGAATGTGCAGAAATGCAAGCCTGTCAACCCAGGTCCAGACCTATTTCTCCAACTCTTCCTCCACCTGAAGGTGACTTCAAGCTTGCTTCTCCTGAAAAGTTGGTGGGCTTGGCATCCCCTTCCAGTGGATATTCTAGCCAGTCCGAAACACCTACATCTTCCTTTCCCTCCGCTTTCTTCCCAGGACCCCTGTCTCCAACCAGTGGCAAAAGGAAACCCAAAGTCCCTGAAAGGAAGTCCTCACTTTGTTCCCTACAACAGCCACAGCTTTCAGTCCGAGACCCAGGCTTTTCCTCCAGGAGGGAAACTGACTACCATGCCATACCCCCCAGTCACCTTGACCTAAGTGCTCTTCACAGTAAGCACTTTTCTCACAGAAATCAGATGCACATCCTCCATCAGAATAAACAAAAAGCTGCAATAGCTGCGGCTGCTGCTGCAGAAGCTCGCACTGCTGCCGCCGCCGCTGTTGCCGCAGAGGCTCGCACTGCAGTTTCTACTTCAGAGAGTGCAACAAGCACAGTACAAAGCTCCGCCCATTTGGCCATCACTCCAACTGTTCTTAGATCAGTCCAACTTCGATCTATTTGTAGGTTAGCTGAAGGGAACCAAGGGTATGACCTGGTCAGTGCAAGTCCAGGAACTCGCCCCAAATGTCCCACGGTAATAACTGATCCCCCATCCTCTAGCAACAGGCACAACAGGAAGCCACCAGCCTACAAACCACCTGCGGCACAACTCTGTGAATCACAGGTTCCACCAGTGGAAAACGTTCTTCCCCAGGAGGAAGTGAAAGTGAGACAGGAGAGGCTTGGTCCTGGTACTTACTGGGCAATGACTGCTTTCAGAACTCCAGTAGACCCTACTCCTGATAAAGAAGACTCTTCTACAAGGTTATCTCAATTCCCTGAGAACGAACATGACAGCAGAAGGTACCCAAATGTGCAACTGGCATTGTCACCAGAGAGACTAAAACAAGATCTACATCAGCTATCACGGTCAGACCCTTCAGCACAGCCCATGTGTTCGGCCAGCACAATGCCGCCCCCTGCTTACAGTGAAATACAGTGGAGCAATTTTGTACTGTGCAACAGCCCTGACAAAGTGCCTGTTTCAACTCAAGAGGCATCGCACACTTACACAATCAGCGATGTACAAGGCCGGGAAGAGGATTATGAGACATCAGGTTTCGCAACCAAAAGTGCCTCACAGGACATAAGGGAAGAAGGGTCGACCCCAGACACAGAGGACTACTTCAGCAAGGGTAATTGTCCTGTAAAAAAATATAACATTCTTAAAGAATGAACCATTGAATTATTTGATTTATTTAAAAGGACAGTTTTATCGAGAAATTATTAAGTGAATGTAATTGAATCATTTGCTCTGAATCGTTCTGATTTGTTCGAAATGTGGATTCATTCATGGAACCAAACAGCAACAGGTTGCTAGCAGACATGGAAATCTTTTTACACTATGTAAAAAGGTAGTATTTCCTTTGCAATAAGTATAATTAAGTGCTTTGTGTATACTTTATCAAAATAGTGGTAGGTATTGTTGTATTACATTATAAAACAGTGTGCATTTTAAATTTAAATTATAATTAATTAAATGTATTAATGGATGCTGCCCTACTGGGGGCCCACTCTACACCTCACCCTTTTACCTGTAGGGTCTACCCTACAAAACTTCATTATTAATAACTGAGAGGCACTTTATTTCCACTTTTTAAATATTTAATTTATTAAATAATTTACTTCATTTTTTATTGAAAATAAATGCCTTTCTGATCTGATATGTGATCATAAAAGAGAGAAGACTGATAGTAGAACTAGTCTGGAAATAAATAGAAATCGAACTTACTACCTGCATCACTGCTACTGTTCTTAAACATCCATCTTTTGTAATGTCCAGACAGTGGTGGGTGTATCTACTTTAAATTGCTTCTGCTAACAAGGAGGGCTATTTAGGCTGTTATTTAATGTATGTATGTACATTTTTCTTTAAACCATAATAAATAAATCAGAAATCTTTAATATTTTGAAATTGTGCTAATGTAACAAAGGTAAGCAGCACTCTTCTTTTTCTGTTGATATTGCTTAAAGGGATAGTTCACCCAAAAACGTACAGTTTCTATTGGACTACTTTCACATTCAAGCTGTTGAATGTTTAACTTTATTTCAAGGGCTAATTGATCTTAAGGTATAAATGCTTTGCTTGTTGACAGAATCAACTCCGAGTGACAATTCAACCTCTCCTTTAACTGATGACTCTAAACCTGATGATGATAATGTTTTCCCATCCCCCAACAAACTACGCACAACTGAGGATCTGTTTGCCATGATACACAGGTAAGCATTATTGTCTGGCATTCAAGTGCCACATTTTGTCTCATTTTATGTGTCTTATGATATGACATTGAATGATCTTTAATCTGTTCATTGAACCTTTTATTTGACCGAAATACACTGTCAACCAAATGATTGCAGATCTAAAAGGAAAGTGCTCGGACGTAAAGACTCAGGGGAGATGAGTGGAAAAAGTCGTCATGGAGTAGCACCTGCAACTGCCCCTGTCAGCAATCCTACTGTATGCCCAGTCACCCCTGCTGCCTCAGTCCCTTCAAACAACTCTCAGCGAGCCTCAGGACCCATCTACAGGAGTGCCAAAAAGTCAAGTACATCCAGTGAGGAGTTCAAACTCCTGCTGCTAAAGAAGGGTAGTCGCTCAGACTCAAGTTACCGCATGTCTGCTACGGAGATCCTCAAGAGCCCCATCACACCCAAGACTCAAGCAGACCTGCTATTTGAGGCTGCACGGCAAATAGAGGAGCCCCCCTTACCCCTCCAGGAGTCCACTAGCAGTGGAGATCCACTTCCAAGCCAGTTCCCTAAGGCCAACAGTGAAGGATTCTCTCCAAAATCACTTACCATGTCAGCTGCCTCCAGACAGGGACGTTCCAGAATTCCACCTGCGGCAAACAGCAGTCGCTATAGCACGCGAAGTCGGCTGTACACTGCCCCAATGCAGGCCATATCAGAGGGAGAGACTGAGAACTCAGATGGAAGTCCACACGATGATCGTTCCTCTTAGTGGTATAATAATGTTTTTAACCACTTAGCAAAATGATCAATCTTTTATAATATGAAAACATTCTATTTGAACTGTGTGAGAGTGCTGTATACATATTATGATCTACCTTAGTTTTCTCCCCTGATGTATGTGGTTTGACAACAACGTTGATTTCTTTAAGCTCCTTTTGTATTCTACAGGAAGAAGAACTTGAATTTTTCACATTACCGTTTATCATTGAGAGCTATGATTTTCATCATAATACCACGCTTTTATGCTCACAAAATGAGAAGGTAAAATTAGTTCTTTAACAAACTATCAAGAGGTAACATTTTAAAATAGAAAATTCTATTTCCATCTTCTGTAACAAATTTACATGAATATGCGGATGCTTTTCTAAGGACAATCGCACCACGGCCTTTCTTAGCAGGGTGTGCAAGGGGAAAGATTTCAGAGAAAAAGAAAGCTAGAACTGTTATTAACATGGTTCTAATAGTAGACTGGTTTGCAAAACCATCGGTTCTTTTGCACTTAATTTGGTTATTTATATTTTGAAATGTTAAATAACAAGGCAAGCAGATAAAGTAATCCAGTTTTAGTTTAGTGAAATGTAAGGGAACATACAGTGTGTGTGTTGGAATCTTCAAGCAGTCTGAATCTCAAACTGTGAAACAGCATTCCAACAGCTGTTACGAAAACGAATTGAATCCTTTTTACCTGTGTTTAGTTTACTTTTTCTTCAAAGACCCAAATTGGGTTGTGCATTTGTTGTCACGATTTTCAGGTGTCATCATGTATATTTACTTAACCGACCAACATGGAAGATTTTTGTGACTGCAGAGAAATAAGGACCTCAACCTCAATGTATTCTGTGAATACCCTTAAAATCAAGCGTACTGTTCATTTGAAGAAGAATGGATTCACTTTTAAAGTGAAATTCTTCAGAGTTGGAGGTCTTCTCAGAGTTCAAAACTCATAGGAATTAGCTAGATTTGACAAGCCTACACTGTGCCACTGAAGGGAAGGTGACATGCTGTGAAAAGAACGATTTCTGGTCATCCGTCTCTGATGAACGCTCTTTCACTGTGGTCGTAATTCAGTTTCTACATCCTTTGTATAGCATGCAATAAAAAACCAGAACATGTCACATCTCCACGTAAAATGTATTTCCACATTCACTTGAATTTGTTGAGTATGTGCTCTGTTCAGTAAATGTGCAAAATGTGTGAGATTTGTTGAAATTTGCAGTTTTACATCACTGTATACACAGTTTGAGCTTTTTCCATTGAGTGGAGGAACTGGACAATCTAATCTAACGAAGCACTATTTGTGTACAGCTGAGTTTTGAAAGAACAGACTGAGGCTTATACAGTGAGGTCAATAAGTATTTGATCACCCTGTGATTTTGCAAGTTCTCTTACAGTACTTAGCAATCATGGAGGGGTCTGCAATATTCAGCATAGGTGCATTTGCACTGAATTCTTCAGCAGGTTTGCACACACTGCAGGAGGGATTTTGGCCCACTTCTCTAGATCTGTCAGGTTTCGGGGCTGTCGCTGAGCTACACAGAGTTTCAGCTCCCTCCAAAGATTTTCAATTGGATTTAGGTCTGGAGACTGGCTAGACCACTCCAGAACCTTGATATGCTTCTTACAGAGCCACTTCTTGGTTTTCCTGGCTATGTGCTTTGGGTCATTGTCATGTTGGAAGACCCAGTCACGAACCAACTTTAATGCTCTGACTGAGCGAAGGAGGTTTTTGCCTAATGTGTCAAAATACATGGCCCGTTCATCCCCTCCTTAATACAGTGCAGTCATCCTGTCCTGCTTCCAGACCCACTGTAGGTATGGTATTATTGGGATGGTACTCTTCATTCTTCTTCCTGGAGTTAAGACCAAAAAGCTCTACTTTGGTCTCATCTGACCACAGGACTTTCTCCTATAACTCCTCTGGATCATCCAGATGGTCCCTGCCAAACTCCAGATGGGCCTGGGCATGGGCTGGCTTAAGCAGGGGAACCTTCCGTGCAAGGCAAGACAGTTGTTCTTTTTTCACCAAGCTGCTTGGCAAATGCCCCGTAGGTCTTTCCAGCTGAAGGTCTACAATTTTGTATCTTGTGTCTTTTTACAGCTCTTTGGTTTTGCCCATGTTGCTACTTAGACTTTGGCTGATTGTGGGATGCACAGGTGTCTTTATGACAACTAACATCCTCAAACAGGTGCTACTAGTTTAGAATCATGAGCAGAGTGTAGCTGGACTATTTAAAAGCAAAATAAAAGGTCTTTGAGGGTCAGAAATCTGGCTGACAAGCAAGTGATCAAATACTTATTTGACATGGTAATTCACAAATAAAATCATAAATCATCATAAAATGTCATCAAAATCATAAAATGTGATTACAGGATTTTTCTTTTTAGATTCTGTCTCTCACAGTGAAAATGCACCTATGCTGAAAATTGTAGACCTCTCCACGATTTTTGAGAGAACTTTCAAAATCACAGGGCGATCAAATACTTATTGACCTCACTGCATATCGGTCCGAACATTTCAAATGATGATAGAATTATATTTAGGGTTTAACGTAATGTCAGTACTGATTTATATCTCAGTCTCTGAGATATAGATAAAATGACTGCGAGAAGGCAGCAGATTGACATAATGTTTCAGCCTTTATTCTGAACTGTCATAGATTTGTTGTGTACTGTCATGTCCAAGAGGTTTGAGAACTGATTTCTTTTTGTTTTATACCGAAAAACCTTCCAGGATATTCTGAGACACTAACAGAACTAACAGATATTTTCTCATTAAATAGGAGCTGCAGTGTGGCACATCTAATTTTCTTCTCTTGAATACAACCCTGTCTGATGGTTGTCGCAATTAGCTTTGCTTTATAACTACAGAATTTTGGAAGTACAGACTACTTTTTTTCTCCTTTGTGTCCATGTACTAGAACTAAATCTATGAAATCTTCTTTTAGATTGCAACATTTAATAGTAAAATAAAATAAAAAAAAGTATTTTTAATTATGGGATATTTTATCCAGAGAATTATTTTGTTAATAAATTTGGAAAAGAATAATAACAAAGCTTTATTTAAATAAAATAAGAAAAAAATATTTCATATCAGCCAATGATGAAGATACCGAACTTGTAAACATTTCTAATTAGCTGTAAACTTGCATTCTCAACAAATAAGCTATTCTATGTTATACGACTGTAGTTAAATGTTTTGGTGCTTTGAATTCTATACCCAGGCCATATTCTGTCATTGTTGCCGTTAGGGGGGGGGGGGGGGGGGATTCCATCGATATCATCAGCTTTCGTTTCATAATTTTCTCTGTGCTTTTGATGCAATTGCAGTCATGAAAACAACACTCGTGACAACTAAAAAATTCTGATATGTAGCAATGATTGTCTTTTGTTTCTATTTTCACAACAGTAGCCACATTTGAAGTATCAACCTAATTACCTGTACTTTAGTGAAGCTAACCAGTCAGTTTTGGCCTTATTTGCAAAATATGAAAGAAGAAATTGAAGGGAAATCACAAAGTTATATGTATCATAGTTATTTTACCTCAAGTACAGCTTTTGACTGTTTTACACCGGCAAAAGGTACTACAAAAATTATCATATCAATAAAGAATAAAAGCGTAACAGGATACAAAAAGATACTACACATTTATTTTTTTAATTTTTTTTATCATATTCCATTGTTTGTTTAATTTCTCTGCATTAATGAAGAAACACCATCTTTTTTCTTTTCTTTCTTTGCCAAAGTGTTTCAAATGTTTATTGGTGTGAAAAAAATAACATATTCTAATAAATTAATTGAAGAAATAAAAAATTAAGGTTAAAGTGAAAATGTCTAGCGATAAAGATGCATCTCATTCAGTTACAATAAGCAGGAAGCAAATCTCATTCTGCATACAAGCTTCACTTCGAGAGATTTTAATCCATTTTGTATTTTTGTATAAACATGTACATATGATCTTTTTAAAGTGAAAAAAGGAGAAAAGACACTGTTTCATTTTGTAAAATGTTTTAAAAGTTTACATTAATTCCAAGCCTTTGTATATTTTTGAGCTGTGCGACTCTCTCAGTCCTGTATTTATTTTTTAGTAAACATTGTGGGAATTTCATTGTAAATTTGATCCATTTCTTGCCAGCTCAAGTGACTGCTTAGTAACTGTGCATAGAGAAAGCCAATAAATGTGACTGCATTGAAAAATAACTGGATGCCTGAAGCATGATTTACATATTTACTGTCAACACTCGACTCGAGAGATTTTCATACAAGTTAAACATTTTATCCTCTTACACAAATAGTAGAATTAAAATTAACCTCTCTAGATGTATAAAGTACGGTGGCCGGGAGAGCTCAACGCGCTGCAAACTTAAGAAAACACATGCAAACAGAAAAAAACACATGCAAACTGCAAATTCTCACAA
>JAUMHR010000060.1:8372224-8388988 GCA_032361145.1 Enteromius fasciolatus | reverse complement strand
AACAACAACAAAAACAATGGTAAAGTAAAAAATATTTGGAAAAAATGAAAAATGTACATTGACTTTTTGAATTACAATGAATCATATTACATATTATTTTTTTTATTTGCATTACAGTAATGTGAATTTAGCAAATGTACTGAAATAAAATATATATTTTTTATTTTATGACCAAAATGATGTTGTTGTTGTTGTTTTTTTTGTGAGATTCAACTTATAATAATTACATTTGTAGGAATAATTCAGAGGCCATGGTCATGAACCCACCAGAGGTCCCTAAACAAAAAGAAAAACAAGGTTTCTTTAGAGCCATAAAGAAGAAAAAGAAGAAGTCACAGCCGGTAAGAACATCCTGTTTATTACTATTGATTTGTTTACTCCTTACATTTCCTGTTACTCTCAAAAATGGCATCAAAATGCAGTAAGAATATAGTAATGCCTTAGCCAGGAGACCTCTGTTTGTGTATTTAATTATTATTTGACATGAATGTATGTGTGTTGCTTAGCTGCTGTGTTGTGTTCTTGTACAGTATGTCTGTCTGCTAGTCATTGAACTTGTATGATATATTTTTACACAAGGCAATAGTCTAGAATAGAAACAATACTGTCTCTCTTTTTCACTAAAATTGATAGACAAGCTTTCACTTCACGGTGTCCATTCAGTCATCTCAATCAGCATAGGTGACCAGAGCAAAAAGAAAGGTGAAGTGGGCGTATCATCCCAAAAAGGAGGCCGCCCATATGTACTTTTGTTCGATTAGTGCCTGACAGAATTCATCAGAGACTCTCGGTGCAGTTCAGTGCCTTCAGTAGCATTTCCCCATAATAGCCATATGGAGACCATTACAGACCCGAGCAGCATGCTTGTGGCAGAATCTGCCTCTACTGTGCTCGGTCCACAAATATTGAGCCAGAGGACCGTATGTTCATCTGCTGTATTCAACAACAAAAGATGTTTGGTGTTAATAGAATGAGCCACTGGGGTTTTGTGCGTCTTATATTGCAGACGGATGGCAACGCGGGAAGGAACCCGAGCATCAAGAAAAGCCTTTTCCCCCTCTTTAACTCAAAGAATAGCTTAAAGCATAACTCTTCTGTCAAAGTGCTCCCTGTTGTCCCGCAGCCCATGGTATTGCTCTCATAAAACCACGCCGCTTTACCAAATAAACACATTCCCACTGCATGTCATGCTAAATGTATTATTAAATATTCCTTTTTTTTTTTTTTGATGAAATAAAACACCAGGTCCAGATCTCTGTTTAAACATTATAATTAGTGCTGTCAAATGAATAATTTTCATTAATCGCATCCAAAATAACTTCATTATTAATAAAATATTTATGTATTTATAAATACACACACGTACAGTATATATTTTAAAAGTATTTACAAGTATTTATGTCTATATTTATATTCATAAAATTTATATTAAAAATGTAGTTTTTCTGAAATATATACATGAATGTGTGAATTTATATATAAATAATAAATATTCACAGTGTACACACACACACACACACACACACATATATATATATGTGTGTGTAAACAAAAACTTGTTTTTGGATTTAATTAATCACGATTGATTGTTTGAGATGGCAATTATTTTATTAATCATGATTAGTTACATTCAAAATAAAAGCTTTTGTTTACATAATCTATATTTAATGTGTATGTTTATTATTAATATATATATATATATATATACAAACATACAGTAAATGTTTAGAAAATGTTTACATGTTCATCTATATTTTCACATTCTTATGTTGTATATAATATAAATATATTTAATATATATACATAGCACATTTATTTTGCTTAATAATATTTTGGATCATGAATTTGGTTGATGTGTAAATTAATATATATAATTTTAATTTACAGCAAAAGAAAACCTCTTCTTAAACTGGTCTGTAAGCCTAATGCATCTTTGCACACACCACATTTTATTTATGATCTTAATAGCTGGTAGAACAGATAACAGACACATTTATAATAATTGACGAACTGCATAAGGTCAAGATTAGGTATTGAAACAGATCTGGTTCTGTGTGATTTATGATCATCATTGCTTAGTCTACAGCTAACATCGCAATAGCATCAGCATGTGTTCTGCATGGACCCCATAACCGTCTTTAGCAGCCCCTGCTCAAAGAGGATGCACGTTTTCTCATTTACCACTCTCTGAACCTGGGAAAGAGTAGGAGAAGTGGTCCAAATGTTTTCTCTGTCTTCTGTACACAAACACTCACATTTTTTTTTGGTACAAAAGGTCAGAAACTGGGCACGTCCTGAAACACTGGGCTCTTTAACTATCATCAGTAATTCATCCTCTCTAGATACATACATCTAGATAATTCTTAAATGCTTAAACAAATGCAATATTTCAGCATGTTTCCAGTCTACTGGCCTAATGCACGTGATTATGGGTGAACTTGTATTTGGAGAAGAGATTTATGGTACATAAATCCCAGTATTCAGATGGTTTCACTGGTTTTGTGCTTTGATTTTTGTCAGGTTCCTAGCGAGACCCAGCAAGACCAGCTAGTGATACAAAGACCAGTCAAATCCTCGTCTCATCACAGCAGCCGACACCGCAACCGAGATCGTGACAGGGAGCGTGACCTTGACAGGGAGCGGGACCGGGATCGAAACCGTGAGAGGGATCGCGATCGTGACCGGGACAACACTTGGCCACCTGAAAAGCAGACAGATGTGCAGCCTCAGGTAAAAAATACACTAAGGATGAAATGATACTCCTACTAATTTTAAAGGTATATTAAGTCCACACCAGAAACAGAACTAAGATAAATATAATTACATGAGCATCCAGTTTTTTTTGTTTATGTCCGCACCAAAAGCCTTGTGGGTAGCACACTGACATATAGCGCCATCGCACTTTGGATGTCCCGAGTTCAAGTGTCACATGATCCTTCAGAAATCACTGTTAATATGCTGCTTTGCTGCTCAAAAAACATTTATTGTTATTATTACCAATGTTAAAAACACGTAATATTTGTTGAAACCATGCACGATTGCACATAGATATGCATTATTAATCTTGCTTTCCTGTTGCAGAACCAGCCTCTGAAGTCCCTACGGAAGCTCCTACACCTCTCCTCTCCTGCTACATCTAATCAGCCCCCTCCTCCAGATCGTTCGGCAGAACTGCGCTTCCAGCCTCTCCCTAACCCCCCTTCCAAAGGAAACCTGAACGAGGCCAGAGGGCTCCCGCCGGGCAGCGTCACACCCAATACCAAGAGCCGCAAGCCCCACAACTACCCTCTGCCAGGGCAGATGGAGTCCAGCTGGCACGTTTCTGCACTGACTCGGGCAGAGGGCGCACTGTACCCAGACCAAATGGCAAACAAAGGTGGGCAGAACGGTATCGGCTTTACCAGAGCCGCCCGCGCAAGAATGCCGAACCTCAATGATCTGAAAGAAACGGCTCTTTAGAGGAGGAAAGCCCACTAGTGGCCACTAGTGTACTCGGTTTCTCCTTTTCCTTCCTGGCTACCTATGGAATGCTATTGTTCATACAGTGGTACACAATGCCACTTCTGGCCAGAAGGTGGCAATAGTTATGTCTCAGATTTGTTTTTTAAAGCATCCACATTTGATAGAATTTGTATTCTTGTTCATTACATCTGGGTTCAGTTTTCTGTTGAATATATCTTATTGACGATGATATGAATCTATGTATTTGTATATGGAAACTTAGGGATTGGGGACAACGACAACAACAACAAAAAAATCTGTGGAATTGTAAGAGCTTTAGTTTATACACAAGAGAATGTATAAATATTTAATGTGTAATAATTCTATATTTCATGGAGATAATTTAATGAATTATTGGTGTGTTAATAGTTACCATGTACAGAGTGCATTTTATGGTTGTAACAAAAGTACTTATTGTTTCTGAATTATTTTCCTCTCTTTACCGAACATTGTTTTCTGAAATGAATTCTCAGTGCAGACTAGGTCTATATTCCACACTGTCTCATACTGCAGGTTACTGAATCATCACTATTTAAAACATATGACAGCATATCAGCAACTACTGATGATCCTAACTAGGTTCTGTGTTACTTTTCATGCGAGACCATTAAATCCACGTCCCATGATGGCTATTTGTCTCACTTTACCCGTAGCCTGTGTCTTAGTGTTACTTCACATCCCATGAGCTTGGAATTTAAAAGTTCACACATTGGGATCAGGTAGTGCGGGTTTTTAGCAGGAGTTCATTAGAGCCCAGATCCCCGAAGAGCTGGATTTCCTGTGAATAATGAATTTAAGCCAAGGCCCCCGGGGTCTCACCGCATCTCCCTCTGCGATCTAAACCCCACCAGCTGGTGAATGAGTGTGACTTTGCCTGTGGCACAAGCGATGGTTTACAAGGTTGTGTGAGTTAAGTGTATATCTCCATCCCGACGTGACTCGGTTGCACGTGCGCATGATTCTTTTAACAAACTGAATAACTGGCGGGCTTATTTTAATCAGTTTAACGGCATGTTTTTGAAGAGATAGAAGCATTGCCTCGGGACCTGGTAAAAGGGATTCAAAGATGTAATGCAGTTAGTGATCTGTCAGCGGGGAGGTCAGGTGGGAGACGCAGCACATTTTCATTAAGGCTGTCAGTGTTTGCTTTAGACTTCATTACATTCTATTGTACTAATATAGATTGAAATGAGATGGGTATAAAATATGCAAAATAGCTATATTAAGGATTCCAGGCGTTTGAATACCAATGCAAACAGAGCAATATATCATGACTTTGAGGTCAATTCATCATCATTCATAGAGTTGCTACGGAGTATTCACTTCCCCCTTACCCCCCAAAAAGATAGTGACGGAGCATTTTCATTTTACTAACTTTAGTCAAATGTTTCATCTAGTGACATTTTTTATCAATGGTGCACTTTAAACAGACATTTCACAGGTGTTTGTGTTGATATGGTGTTTGATTAAAACAGAAATTTGTATCTATCTAATCTTCTACCTTACCTACCTACAGTATGGGCTCTTACTCACAGGACTGGATTTGAAACGTTTTCGCTGAAGTTACACACAGTCTATACAGTATTTTAACATTTACATCAAATCATGTTTTTTGTTTATCCTCATTCCTATTGTCTCAGCGCTATTTCAATGCGTAATCAAGTTAATTTTCAGTAATATTTTGAAATATTTATATTCCATACATCTTATTTCAAATATCTGTCATCTGTTAAGCGTTTTCTTGGTTATACAGCCATGCAATAACAAAATGTTGATTTTTTTTTTGGTCTTGTACGAAGAGTAGAGAGTTTAAAAGTCTCTTTCTGGAACCTGTTTTTTTTTTTGCATATTTTCAGGTTAATATTAGTGAGATGAAACACAGGCTGCCTGTTTGAAAGGCAGAGTATTACAATGTGATTCCATCGCTCCTGGACTAACACCTTGTCCATAAACGCTCCGACATCCTTTAATCTGCAGTACGTTGGCACAGTCTGTCTCTGCAGTGCCAGGTAATCCTCCCATCAGCCAGCTGTTAGGACCACCAAGATAAATAGATTGGCTATCGCCAGCTGTGCTGAGGTCGTCTATGAGTGGTAGTCTATGACCAGCCTTGTTAACCTGCTACAAAACCTGCAGTATGAAGAATGTCTCTGATTCTGGTTTACTGAGCCCCATTCTTTTATTATAATGTTATAATTAGTTTTTTTCTGATGTGGGTTTATGATGATAAAAGATAGGGTACTGGTAGAATTTTCCCCGATCACAAAGTACAAAGCTATTTCAAAAGCTAGTTTTAATCACTAAAATACAAACATGACCGCCGAAGGGCTGCGTCTACCAACATTTCTGTCAGAATGAAGCCTGATAGTCATGAATAGACAACACTGTTTAAAGTTTGGGGTCCGATTTTTGTTTTTGAAGATGAAAATGAATATTTTATTTGGAAAGGATGCAATAAAATCATCATAAGTGACAGTAAATATATTCATTTTGCAATGTTACAATTTTAAATAAAATGTTTCTTAACATTGTAAGTATCCTGAAAAAAAACAACTAGTTTTCGCATGGGTTAAAAGAAAAAAAAAGTTTATTAAGCACCAAATCGGTATATTAAAAACATTTTCTAATTGATAATGTGACAGTGAAGATTGAATAGAATTACTATTGGAAATTTTGCTTTATTATCACCTGAACAAATTGCATTTTAAAATGTACAGAAAACAGTTGAACCTGTAATAATGTTTCACAATATTACTATTTTTACTGGGGGATTTTTGAGACACTACCTTTAAAAACCTTACGAGCTCCAAACTTGTAAACAGTAATATAGCTGAATTTATTGTCTGTGTATATTCTCTAACAACACGGGATGCCATTTGGATTTTGCTTTAAAAAATTTCGTCCCACTTCTGTTCACCGTGCATATGGACTGAATGAACTGCCTTAAATGTATGTTGAAGGATATTTTGAAGGTGATTTAGACTGCTTCTTGGTTCACTGCCATATTAAAGTATACCTGCAGGTACTGACAACTCATCTGTCATGGTTTAATAGCCATAGACTGCTCGTCTTATATTGGCTCGTAGCATCTATCATCCAAAGAGGATGCCAGTTAGCTTTCAAGTGTCTGAGCTGTTGAATGCAGGGATATAAACATTCAGGTTCATCCCCAGAAGTGCACGGAATAGATGAAATATATTGGACACCTTCACTGATTCTCATATTTGTTTATTTTCGGTCATGTGGCCATGACTAGAAGCAGTGTCCTCTTAGAATGTGCTGTTTTAGTGTTTTTCTGTTTACCATTGCACAACTGTTTCTATATGCATACGAATGTAAGTCTTTAGCTCAAATAAGGCCCGGTGGTCAGCTGCATCTTTCATGGTTCTCAAAAAACAGGTCTCTCTTTTCTACTTTAGACATTTCATATTGTTTATTCCAACTTTTAAGTATTGAAATTGCTGCTGCAAAGCAGTTGACGTGCCAACTAAAGCCATTGTGAAGTCATGCAAGGCCAAAGGTTTACAAACTATCAGGAACAAGAGTTCAGATGAGCATCTGTCCTACGAGTTCACAGACATATCTGCCGTTCTCTTTTTATTTTAGCGGACTGACTTTTGAGTCTGGCGTAGAATGTACTTAGAAAGACGTGTTTTTCTTTTGTTTAAATGTTGAGACTGTTCCTATCAGATGTAGAACTGTTTGAATCCTGTTTGCTGAATTGAGAGCATGATCCATCCCTAAATTGTGTCCTCACCCCTTCTGCTTGACAGGATTGTTGTCAAAAATCCAACCGGTCAGGATGTGACTTCCATTTCGACAACAGCCATCATTTTGATTACATCTTTAAGGTCCACACAGAATCTGCAAATCTTCACATCCCTTATCGCTTGCATGTCCTTTTGTGACACATTTTGGCTTTTGTTTTAATTACCATTAAGAGTCTAGACTTCATATATTAATTTACAACACTCTTTCACTATTTCGGTCTCATAATCAGCGCAGATTCCGTCTGGGCCTTCATCTATCCAATTAATTCTGTCTGTAAACTGTAAAAGTTTTTGGTTTATAACAATGCACAACATCTATCTCAAGCGTTATCAGCACCACTCACTCAGCACTTTGTCTATGTCTTTTGTGAAGACTATTTGTCTGTGTGTTTTCTTTAGGGTACCAGTGGGAAACAGCACCCTAAACGTTTTAATTTAAGTCCAGGCATGTCTGACTCCAACAGCATTTATGATGTATATTCTGCTGTAATTAATAACAATTAAAAAAATGTCTACCCAACTATGTTCCAGCATGCATCATTTCATTGCAAACACCTGCCAGCATATAAAAACCCATGTCCTGAAGATCATTAATAAAATAAAACAACGCAGACCTGCACAAAACAAAAGGATCATTTATGGGAAACTACAGAAGAAAAATTAGACTGAAAAGAAAAAAAAATGGACAAAGAAGTTTGTTTCTCCATCAAATGGCATATTGTATGTAGTGATTTGCATCAACAGATTGCTGGGGAAGTTGAATTGAGTTAATTGCATGCACTGAACCATTAACTGGGTCACAGAAGGTGACCATCCGGCTTTATAATCTGGAATCATTTGGCAATTTCTCTCTTTTTTTTAACAGACAAGGGTCGGACTGGGATGTGAACAATTTCAAACTAGCTTTCAGCAGCAAAGGGAGGAGCTTTGAGATGAAGGGCATTAGATAAGGCCATTAGTGCTCTGTGGATTACAGTAATCTAGCCCCTTTAATATCAGCGCGGTGGTCCGCCACTCGAAAAATAAACCATCATGGAGTACAGACTGCAGAACATGTTACTGTTAGCCATCTTGCTGGTGTCTGAAGGTATGTGTCATTTTCACTAAAGTAGCAGAAACTTTACATTTTGGTGCATATTTAAAATGTAATCAGATTTATTTTTTATTGAAGACAAAGAAGGAATGTTAACTTTAAATTAAGGTGATAATGAATATTATCCCACCTGTATTCCAATTTCATGCTCTTACTCTTTCACATTTTGTCCAGGTTTTACTAGGCTGCAAGCGCAAGAGGTAATTAAATGCGTTTGATATTGATATCAGATACAATTAAAAGTCAGATATTGATGACAGTGTTCATATGTGCTTAGGATGGCGAGGGCAACGACACATGGGCTGGGAAAACCTGCCAGTGTGACTGTGATGCGACTAACAAGTTGCTTTCCAAAGGTCCTTCATCAAGTAGGGGACAAGAGATGGACTGCATGCCAGGTAAGAATGGGCTATAATATGGATTCAAACAATCGCAGTGGCGTTTCTTTTCTAAAAGCACAAATAGTAACCTGAATGTGAGGGTTTGTAGGCTTACTCATAGTTTTAGACGAACTCCACTCTGCCACTAGAAAGGATTTTGGTTTAAAATGTGTTAGTCAAATATACAATGTATCCGTTTCCTTCTAGGCAGTGCTGTTTTTGCTGGCTTTATTGTGAATCAAATATTACTCAAATGCTCGTTTTGTCAGGGGAGTGAAATTAACTTTGACTCTTTGAGAACTGAGATGGATGGTTTAGTTAGCTCTTGTTGGTGCCCTTTGGAAACAGAAGGCAGGACATGTGTGAATGAGCTGGCTCCCGGACAAGCCCTCTCCTGCAGAGGCGTAGAAAGTCATTAATCATTTGGTTGCAGCTTCACCTGGGTCATGTGCGCCATCACTGCATCCCATTGGCACACCACCACAGGGCAGACATGCTCTATTAACACAGAGCTGCTTGCTTTCTCAGTCCTCAGAGACAGACGTGTTAGAATCAAATTTAAGGGAGGAATGTTGAGGGGTAAAAATAAAGCTGGAGAAAGATTCAGAGATGGACCGGATGCTTGTTCATAATCCCATTATGTTGACAGTTCCCGAGATTACCAAGACTAGAATAGGACCTGCCAATCAAACCATTGACCATTCAACCAAAAGTTAAGATCATTTCAGATCTATATGACTTACTGTCCAAGCATTTTGGTAACTAAAGAGTTGACTTTTTTGACCATGGAAGTTAATGAGAACCAAAATTGTTTGGTTACCAAGACACAAGTCTTTTGTGTTCCACAGAGCAAAGAAAGTCATGAAAGTTTGGAACAACAGAATGATGATGTTGACAGATTTGTAATTTTTGGGTAGGACTTTCCCATTATTTGTTGATTTTCCACATATTTGTTTAAGAGAATTCATGATTTTGATTCATTTTTTTCAAAAGATTCAAATTTCTTTATCTCAACCGGAAGTTGGCTTGTCAAAAAGAACATCCTAAATCCTGAAGAAGAGGGACTGTTATGCAAAAACACTGATGTAGGCTGGAGCTTAAGTGTGGAACGTGACCATCTGTCAACCTAAAGTCCTAATGGATGTTGATCTTTCACTATGGGGAACTAAAGCTTTTGGGATTGTGAAGTCACGGGCAGAAGAGTGGAAGCACGGAATTACAGAGCCGCCAGATTAATGCTTTGTCCATTTCTCTTAAACACAACACAACAAAGAAATCTCTCTGACTGCGTGACTAATGTTTCATTAAGCCCCCTGCCAGATATGTCAGAAATCCTGCAGGCTTTTGTTGAATAGGCTTGTTCATAGATTTAGAACTGCCTGTAGAAAGCCCAACTGACAGAGATGCATATTTATAGTTTTTCTTCAAACTAGCAAAGCTAAATATTAACCACATTCTCAATTCACTGCCCAGAATGTCCCTACCATAAGCCCCTTGGTTTTGAGGCAGGATCTGTGAGTCCAGATCAGATCAGCTGCTCTAATGAAGACCAGTACACAGGCTGGTTCTCCTCATGGGTTCCAAGCAAAGCGAGGCTCAACAACCAAGGATTTGGGTGAGTTCTCTGAAATATTGCGTATTATGGAACACAAGTCATGAATTTACTGTTAAAAGGTCTAAGCGACCTGTTATTTTATTTTGCTTTGATACTGTAGATTATTCTCTCCTCTCCTAGGTGTGCCTGGCTGTCTAAGTTCCAGGATACCAACCAGTGGCTTCAAATTGACCTAAAGGAGGTCAAAGTGGTTTCTGGTATCCTGACCCAGGGCCGCTGTGACTCTGATGAGTGGATTACTAAATACTCCATGCAGTACCGCTCCAACGAGAAACTCAACTGGATCTACTACAAAGACCAAACTGGAAACAACAGGGTGAGACATCAGACAGCCTATCCTGGAATTATAAGGAGTGAAGAAGAAAATTGCTATTCTTTTAAAGGTATTGCATAAAAATTGGTTTCATTTGTTTTCAACACTTATCGTACTTGTCTTTTCCTCAGGTGTTTTATGGAAACTCTGACCGCTCTTCCACAGTCCAGAACCTGCTGCGTCCACCGATTGTAGCGCGTTACATCCGTATCCTCCCTCTCGGCTGGCACACTCGTATCGCCATCCGCCTGGAGCTGCTACTTTGCATGAATAAATGCACCTAATCTGGAACATGTCAGAAAAGCCATACCCGACTACTTCCCGTTCCACCTCTTTTCTTGTGTCACAATATGCCAAAGTGAATATCACTGTCCAATCACTGCACATTCTTTTATTTTCTGGTATTTCATTAGCATGTGTTACAATAATATTTATTTGTGTTCAATGTTACATATAAAGATCTTGTATTCATTGTATGAAGTTTGTTGCTTTGGCAAATCTGACATGAAGGTTTTGCTTATCTGGAGAGAGATGGGAGATGTGGGAGTGTTGTATTATTGTGTGTTCAAATGTGGTTTGTGATGGTGATGTAGTGTTTTATTCCCACGGTTTTGACCAAATCCCTTTTTGTATTTACTATGAGCCTACATTGTTTAATCGTGTTTGTGCACTTATCCCAGAAACAACATCTCTGAATAAAGGAAGCCTCTCTCTGTACCTTGTATACTTCGGTTGTATAATCTATTGACTCACAATGGACAAAAAAAACAACTAAATAAAATACAATAAATATGAATATATTCAAAGAAATTGTAGTAAGGGTAGCATGTGGTAAACACCCTTAATGTATCAATGCAGATGCATGGAATGATCCAATATAAGAGGAAATAAAGTTAATTTGCAAATACTAATTTCAAATTTATTTTAAATGAAATAATCTGATTTCTACACATTTCACAAAAATACATCTTATATAGCTTTAATGATTTGTAATTTAATTCTACTCAAGAGGTGACTGAAAAAAGGATGCTTGAGTGTATTAATTCCTCAAATGCCTAAATTAATTACTGTGCCCCCATGAATTATCCGTCGACAAGCATATAAACATAATATTCTGTTTTATAAGTGTCCAGAAAACTGCAAGGTAACTTTCAGATCAAATCAGCTAAACTGTTCAGACGAATTAAATCTGACAACCAAATATACAAGTTTTTGTGTCGAGTGCGTGCGCATGCGCTGCAAGTCAAATTAAAGAGGCACGCACCTGCTTGTTAGTCATTAGGGGATTGATTAGACATACCTTAAATTGCAGTTTCCCTTCAGCGCTTGTTGTTTACTCACTCCTCCGATCATCATGAAAGCGCCTAGCTTTAAAAGCAAGCGGTGCGCGTCATCCAGAAGTTCTACGTTAAGAACCAGAGGACACACTGCGTTCACGTGCACGGTCCGGCGACAGGTGTGTTTAATAAATCCAGAAATAACTGAAGAACAAAAGCTGAAAATGTACCTAAAATGTTTGCACGTGAAAACGCATGGTTTTCATGCACAGGTCGATCAGCCGGCAGCGAGACTCGTTCATGAGTCCAGGGGCGTAAACCGGTATTTGTTGGAGAGAGTGGGGTCAGAGGCCGCGCGTCTCTCGTGTTTCAGCCGCCACCGAGCCATCACGCGGAGGGAGATCCTGGAGGCCTGGGATCAGCTCAGACGCCGCAGAATTTCACCCGCACTGGCAGGCGCTTGAGTCTTTCTGTTTTTAACAGGCGCTTTTAATGTATCTCTTTTAATTATGTAAATATTTAAGTGTTGAAATAAAAGCCTTTTGATAAAATGGTGAGTGTGTGTGTGTGTGTGTATTCGTCTGTGCTGGCCAATTTCATTGGTTGACTTGTTGAACTAATTACCACCTTCATTGAATGAGCAGGGATAAAAAAACAAGACCGGTTAACTCAATCGTAACATGAACGCAGAGGAAGCAACATAATAATTGAGTGTATTATAACATGACTGAACTTATCTCTTATGAACCTCATGGCGGGGGGAGATTCTAGTTTTGAATGGAGAAAAAATACATCTAAATACTCCAACAAACTACGCAGACAAGCATATTTTTAATGCATTATAAATTCTTGAGTGAAACTCTTCAAATCGACCCAATGTCGCCGCCTACTGAAGCGAGTCAGTGAATGAATCTTTTGCTGAACCGATCCAAACGATTCAATTCACTGGGATGAATCAAACCTCCTCACTAGACTCACACGAGTCAGGGGGACGTGTCCTCAAATCGTCAGACTGCCACGGCGTTTCGCCAGGCTTGCCTTGTCTGACACCTGTGGTGTTTAGCTGTTGCATCCTTTCACGTTTGGAAATTAATGTTTGATTTTTTTTATTATTTACTTCTTATCCGATTCTAGTTTCTCAACGTCCATGTCATAGCCTACTGAACGCTGGACATCGGAAAGGTAACTTTTGCATTTCGTTTCCAATGCGATGTTTTGATTGTGTTCCGAGCCTAAATATACGATTGTTTATTCTGTATATTTGTTCAGCTTTTTTTGTTGTAAAGTAAACCAGTCTGCGTCAATAATCTGTATAGTACCTCTTAAAGAGTTTCATTACTTAAAATAATAAGCATCTCCCCAAAAGTTGGGGTAATATTTTTATTGTAACACTTATTATTATTATTGCTGTATTTGTAACGCTGTGAAGATGACAATCAACAGCCTACATGTCTCCCTGTGTCCCCTCACAGAGACTGATCATTGTTAAAAGGGCCTTTTGAAAGGCTCTTTGGGGCACAGATTAAAGTCCAGCATGATTTGCTGTAAGTATCTTTTGTTGCTTTATTCCACAGAGACACGCTACTGTGATGCTGCATTAATTCCAAGCAGTACTGCTTTTTTTCTAATGCCATTTCACTTCATTATGAATTTCAAAACACCACTGAAATATTAGATCTGATAGCCATGAGGAAGCAGAACTATTACCCTGAATCCTCTATGGTTGCAGTCTCTGTACTGATTAGTTAAGCTGTTAAATTTTAAGCTTAATTAAGTTTTTCTTTTTTGTACAGACTTTTCTGGATACTAAACAAAGAAGAGAACCTAATTTTGCGTATACATGACTAGAAGCAAGTCCCATCATGGGATGTGGCACATCCATTGCCGTTGAGAACCAAACACGACCCTCAGAAACTGGTAATACTGGTCTTTCATCCCTAATGCTTTAATGCAATTTGCAGTATTGCTTGGCTTGACCTCTTTTTTCTCTCCCCTTTGCAACAACCCTGGTATCAAAAAGTTTGCGTTAGTTATTTGTTGGAAAAATATGGCAATGCTCACGTAGCATATAGTCCCCAGCCCTGTCTTTTTTTTCCACCCCCAAGATATTACTTAAATTATTCAATTTAATTGAATCACCTCTCACACAGATGGCTCCATCAAGCAGCCCAGCCCAGCTCTGAGTAAGGCACTTTCCTCAGCATCTGTCATCACTGTCTGTGTCTCATTCGTGGCTATAGAGAAGTACTAGTTGGCATGAAAGCACCAATGTAGATTTGTTGACAAACTACCGTATTTTTGGAGGTAAACCTATGAATGTGATTTTTCGAATAAATTAAATGGGATAGCAATTGCCCCATACTTCTCAAGCAAAGCTTATCATTTCTCTATGGATATGTACTCTTGAACAAAGCCTTGTCTCTAATGTCTGTGTTGTGTTCTTTCTCCTTAACTGCTCCTAGCACTTCTTTAATTAGCACCTGTGATATTGACCTCCTGAGACAAGGTGTATTTTTAGCACAGTCTTTGCAGTCAAGTGTTCTGGAAAAGATGCAAGTGTTCCTGTACCAAGAGCTGCATGTGCATTAAAGCATATTGTTAACATGGTAACGTGAATCTGATGAGACAAATGAGAATCAGTTATAGCAACAGAACATCTTTGAAAGGTTGTCGTGGTCCAAATGCACTGTTTTCAGTCTTTCATGTTTAATTTCTTGATATATATGCACATGTGTTTCCCAGAAATTCTACATTTGCCTTTTGACTCATTTGACAACAATTTGTGCAGTTTAACCGTAGCAACCTCCTTTATACCAAAGCGCTCATTGCCTGCATTGCATTGATAAACCTCATTGCCTGCATTTCTCTACTCGAATAGTTTTTGTCTCAAAGTTATGGTCACAGAAATATTGCTTTGAGGATTCTGTTTACACCAGCCACTTGCATTCTTTGTGTGTCCTTAACATATTCAGCCATGAAAGCTGCCATACTGATCCAGCGTTGGTACAGACGCTATGTTGCTCGTCTGGAGATGAGAAGACGCTATACGTGGAACATCTTTCAGTCCATTGAGTATGCAGGGGAACAGGACCAGCTACAGGTATAAAAGACACTTGCTTATTATGGCCAGTCCATAAACAGAAAAAATAAATATCTTACACTTAATAAACTCGTAACTCAGATTTTTAACATTCATTTTAATGTACACATCTTTGTAATGTTTATAGCTCTCCAGTTTCTTCAGTTTCATGTTGGACAACTTCACACAGATGAATGGCAATGGACCAGGTAATAATTGTTAAAACCTTCTGTGTAATTGAATCACACAAATAATGTACCATTTGAAACACTCCTGTTTGTCATTGGTCAGACAAACAGATTAAACGCACTGTTGGTTTGGTAAAGCCATGGTGGTTTGTGAGGTGGTCTGTTGTAAATTTTATTGTTTTTTCATTATCATCTGAATTTGGCTGTCCCTAAGCACGCCTTTGGAAAGCCCCTAGCTCATGTGATTTTTGCATCAAACGATCTCCCTCCAGAGTGTAGCACACCTATCCTTTGAGAGATTCCAAAAAAAATGCTATATGGAGACACAGTTGCTTAGCAACCTTGGGAGATCCCATTTTGAGTGGTGGTAATGTGCAGAGAGCCAGAAATGCAGGAACCAGCCTCCACAGGCAGCTGTCCAAAGTGCAGAATTACAGAAGACAATTAGTCCCATCTTTAGTCAAGCAGAACAGCGGAAACTCAAATGAGATCACAGCAGAAGAATCTAGAGAGAGATTGTGCATCGAATGTTTCTGAAGAAACATAACAGTCGTGAAAACAACATATTCATTTTTACTCATTGAATGTTCCTTTTACTATTTTGTTTTCTTCACATGGGGTTCTTTGCTCCAGCCTGTGTTGACACTAAATTGGCTTTCCTCTGGGAAAACTGTGTTTAAGCAGTTCCTATTGAGTGGGCCGCAAGTGCACATGGCTGGTCTTGTCAGGTAATCATGGTCTAGGGATTGAACGGTTTTCAGCTTCTTGTTTCTGTGGCTTTAGAATGTTTGCCTGATGACAATTAGGAAGTAAGTAATTATATTATGGTAAATGATATGTATATCTTCATATTTGTTATTGAAAGGTCTGCAGTCACAACTATAATGCAGCCTAATTGGGTGACATGGGTTCTGAGCACTAAAGGTCCATTCACACCAAGCAGGATAACAATAAAGATAATTACTGTATAATGTCATAACGATATCTTCTGTTCATTCTCAGTGCACACGCATCTGCTGCTTTAAATTCTAGGGCTTGTGAGAACAGGATGGATTCTGATTGGCTGTCAGTCGTTCATCAGCTGGGAAAAAATCCTTCTGAAAATGATTCCAACCTATAATTTCTCTGTGCCTTTATTGTTATATTTGTAGTGTGGACATTAATATTACAAATGATTTTTAGAGCTATGTCTTTTACAGTTTATCGTTATCGTCCTTGGTGTGAACGGGCCTTAAGGCTTATATGTTCATCTTATATAAATTTTGTTTGCCATTCTCTCATACTCACCAAGGCTACATGTATGTGGTCATAAACACAGTAAAACAGTAATTATGCCAAAGGTCATTAGGACGTTAAGTAAAGATCATGTTTCATGGAGATATTTTATAAATTTCCTACCATAAATATATCAAAACTTCATTTTTGATTAGCAATATGCATTGCTAAGAACTTCATTTGGACATCTTTAAAGGAATAGTTTACCCAAAAATCAAGATTCTGTCATCATTTCCTCACCCTCTAGTAGTTCCTAATCTGTATGAGCTTTGT
>JAUMHR010000060.1:8353691-8372124 GCA_032361145.1 Enteromius fasciolatus | reverse complement strand
GAATAGTTTACCCAAAAATCAAGATTCTGTCATCATTTCCTCACCCTCTAGTAGTTCCTAATCTGTATGAGCTTTGTGTTCGGGCAGAACAAAAAAAATTAAGGGTGAGTAAATGATGATAGAATTTTCATTTTAGGTGATTTTCTCAGTTTCTATTTTTTTGCACCCTCAGATTTCAGATTTTCAAATAGTTGCATCTCAACCAAATACTGTCAGATCCTAACAAGCGAGTTTTTTTTTCAGTTTGTCTATTTAAAAATGTACCCTTTTAACTGGTTTTGTTGTCCAGGGTCACATATGATATATATTATATGTTCAAGCATAAATTAGATGCATCATATGTATCAGTTTTCAAAAAAAAAAAAACAACCTTACTCACCAATGTTTGTGATTTTGTACTAAAAATCACAGAAAAGGTTTGAATATTGCCTGATTTTCAGTCAGACAGTAGAGTTTAATAATGTTTGTTTATCACTATCAGTCTAAAGTAGCTGGGAATGATGTCCAGTAGATATTGGCTAAATGAAGGCATTAAAAATTATTTTGCATTTGCTCTCTCCTCAATACAAACATCTGTTCCTGAAATTCAAGTCTCCCTGCATTAATTTACGGAAAACACTGCAAATTTACATTTTCAAGAATGACACAATGGGTCAGCACTCCTCAAATCCCTGTGCAGGGCCAGACGCTATGCAAATTGAAGTATTCTACATTGTGTTATGGCACTGTGTACTGCGTATTTTGATGGGCAATCAAAATAGGCCTTTCATAATAGACACCAGGTTGAGAATTAATCATTTATTTAATAACTGAAAACTGAAACAGATATGCCTGCATGTATTGATGTTCCCATGTTCTCATCTTGCCACATGCCCAGTGCTGCCTAACAATAACACAAACCTTTTGATGTTCCAAAGTGTTTCCTGATTCACATTTCCATTATTTATTTATTTTTTTATGCAGATTGTAGTAATAACATGATAATGGGGAAAAAAGGTTAACATTTTTATTCCATTTTGGGTCATAAAACTGTTCACCATTTATTTTAAATTTCATGATTTTGAAATTAATTTCACCTTTTCTACTTCATTTTAAAAGGTTGGCCGGGCTAAAAGGCTGTAATTCCGGAGATGATGCATTTTCTATGCAATGTCCCATCATCTATGCACCACAAAATTGGTTCCGCTGAATCATACCAAGATAATCAAGTTGCATGTCACACTAGCTTTCTGTGATGATTCTTTCATTCCTCCCACACACACACGAGTCACCACAGCAGCCATGTTCTCTTTCCCCCAGACTTGATCTCTCACCTCCTGGACTCTGTGGTTGACCCGTTAACTGAGGAGGTCAGGCAGTTGAAGTACGAGCAGATTGCCGTGCCGGAATCGTACAGCGGTCCTCGTCTCTCCTTCCCGCTGAGCGTGACTGATACCAATGCCCTACTCAGCGCCTTTAAAGAAGAGCAGGTACAACACCATAAAACTTTCACTAATAGTCTGAACAATTATGTGCCTTCTGGCAAAAACCAGGTTCATCTTGTACATTATTTATCTCTGTCTAGCAGACTTAAACCGTATAAAATGAGTTATACTACCGTTCAAAAGTTTGGGGTTTGTTTAGATGCTTCTGCTGCATTTATATACAGTAAATATAATAATATTGCATTTTTAAAATAAATACATTTAAAAATGTAATTTATTCCTGCAGAAAAGCAGTCATTACGGCAGTCTTTAGTGTCAATTCTAGATGCTATTTTGTTGCTCAAGAAACATAATCTTTAATCTTTACATTTTAATCTTTGGTTGCATATCTTTAATGTGTTAAATGTCTTTACTATCACTTTTGATCAATATAATGCACCTTTATGAACAAAAATATTATATTCTTTCAAAATAAATAAATGACCCCAAACCTCTGAACAGTATCATATATTTATAAACTTAATTTTTTGTAGTTCTGTCAAGCTATTAATCCAGAATAAAAGTTCTTGATTACATAATATATTTTTGAATATTTATTATGTGAATACAAACACATAAAATGTATTTAAGAAATATGTTTTTTTTTTTTTTTTTGATTGAAACTTTTATTTTGGATGTGATTAATCACTAGTAACAATTTGACAGCACTTTTTTTTTTTATATAAATGTAAGCTTAACTGTAACTTTATCTCTTTTCTACAATTTTAGCCATTATTTAATTCTATTGCTTTTTAATTTAAAAACAGCAAACGTAAAAATGCAGTGACCTATAAGCATCTAACTCATTTTCAGACCCTTCACGGCAAATATGTGCTCCAGCTACTATATGAAACAAAGAAGTTCTTGAAACAGATGCCAAACGTCATATACCTGTCGACGTCCTATGCCAAAGAGATAACTATATGTGGTGAGACACTATAAATTTTATGAAAAAATAATCCACCTCAGATTTGATGCAAGTTGCAAAAGTGCATTTGAGATATGTTCAATATTTTTGATAGCTTGAATGGAAAACTATTGATGCGGCATGAATGAATGAGTGCTTATTTATTTTGCACTTCATAAAGCACTTCAATGTACCTCAATAGGCTCCTCGCTGCCAACCTGCACCATTTCATACTCAACAGCGCTCCTGATTCAATTAGTACAGAAAAGCGTGCATGAATAACTGAATTCCCATCTTCGAATGCTCTAAAAGAGATCGCGTTATACCATTTAAAGTGTTTATATTTTGCATATTTCCATCACAGATTTCAATATTTGATTTTTATTCTCTGGAATGATAACCAGCTTTTATGTGCCACATTTCTCTTTCTCGCAGGCGATCTGCATGGTAGACTGGATGACTTACTGCTTATATTTTACAAGGTAAATGCAGATTGATTGTATAGATGCAGAATATTGTTTCGAGTAATTACATTTTAGCATATTGGTGCCGGGGTAATGTACCTAAGCAAATCCAGAGAATAAAGGTCATTAAAGCCACTTGTGCATCACTTGTGAATTATTACACTCAAGCCTTATTACCCAGAACGGTCTGCCCTCTGCTGAGAACCCCTACATATTCAATGGAGACTTTGTTGATCGAGGAAAGAAATCTACAGAGATCATCATCATTCTGTTTGCCTTCCTTCTGCTTTACCCCGACCACATGCATCTGAACAGAGGCAACCACGAGGACCACATCATGAACCTCAGGTAACACGCTAAATCACGACTAATGATGAAGGCATGACTTTTAATAAAGCAATAAAAAGCTTCCATGCTCTGTGCATACAAGTAGTATGCCCTAAAAACCTTCTTATTTTTTTTCAAATCGATTTAAAAGTGTGATTTATATTATTAGTGTGTGCTTTTGATGTTCTTGCAGATACGGATTCACAAAAGAAGTCATGCAGAAATATAAGGTATATTTTTATATGTGCTTTATAGCTTTTGCTTGTTTTGAATAAGTTAAATGTAGAGTTGATTTTTTCCAATGTTCGTAAAAACTGCTGAAATAAATACTTGTTTACAGAGGGTTAATAAAGGTTTACTGTTAAATATTAGATGCTACTGCCATCTATTGGACATAAAAGAAATGCACATAAACTTCTACTGTGTTTCTTGATAGACTCACGGCAGGGAAATCCTGCAGCTTCTCCAGGATGTGTTCAGCCTTCTTCCTCTTGCAACTGTCGTTGATAACAAAGTGCTAATTGTTCACGGTGGCATATCGGACAAAACTGATCTGGACTTTCTGAGCACTGTTGAAAGGCATAAAGTAGGTGTTTTTTTAAACTTTCGGATTTAGATTCTTTCACATAATAAAATTATTTCAGTTTTATGTCTATAATTCACGTGCATTTGTTTATTTATTTGGCTTTTTGAGCACAGTTGTGAGTAGTACTGTCAAATGATTAATTGCGATTAATCCCATCTGAAATAAAAGTTAAATTAAAAGTTAAAAAAATAAAATTATATATATATATATATATATGTGTGTGTGTGTGTGTGTATGTAAACCTAAAATATTTTTCTTAAATATATACTTTACAATTAATCGCATCCAAAATAAAAGCTTTTGTTTACATAATATATGGATATGTACTGTACTATATTTATTATGTACATATAAAAAGCACACACATAAAGCTTATATTTAGAACATATTTGCATGTATTTACATTTATATATATTTATACTGATATAATTTATATTATATATACATTTATTTAAAATATAAACATTCCATATTTTTCTTTATATACATGCAAGTGTTTGTATTTACATATACATAATGAATATACACGATGACTCATTTGACAGCACTAATATAAACATAATAAATATACACAGTACACAAATATAAATTATGTAAACCAAAACTTTTATTTTGAAATGCGATGAATCATGATTAATCGTTTGACAGCACTAGTTGTGAGGCATAAAGTTTATTTATAAAAGCTTATTTTAGAAGCCTATTTATAGAATTCTTACATAATAAAATAATTACCGTTTAAATCGACATGTTTGTTAAGGTAAGTAGAAATCTTCAGGATCTTGTAAAAATGATTATCCTTCACATTGCAGGTGAAGTCTGCTCTTAGGTTTCCCAAACGCAGCATTGATCATCTCAGCGTCCGGGCTTGCAGTCGCAGCAGCAGCAGACACAGCGGAAGATCCAGACAGGGCAGCCCTTGCTCCTCAGGCCGCACCAGTCGTGCTTCCCGCAGGAGGAAGAAGCATTTCACTAAGCAGGGGAGCTACTCCTCATCTTCTTCATCGTCTTCCTCCTCATCATCCGTGTGCTCCCCTCGGGTCTCGTCACAGAACACTCCGCGCCGCCCTCTGCCCTCCCCTAGTCTACCAAGCCCCGCCGATGTACTCCAAGTGCCCTTCCTGGACTCCTTCGTCTCCCTAGAGCCCCCCGAGCCACCCAGAGAAGAACTGGAATGGCAGCAAGTGAGTTGAAACGGTTCCCAGAATGTGTGACAAATAATGTCTGTCTTGGATGTGAAACTGTTCTGCCTACAGTAGAACTCCATTTAGCTTAAACCTCCACAATACACTATGACTCACTTTATTGCAGGAGATGTGAGAATTTTGCTGAAACTTACTGAACTTCAAGAAAAAGGTGTTTATGAATTATAAATGAGCATACTATAGAACTCTGGCTTTGTGCTTAGAAATATATAAAACATATATAAAAAATAATCAATATAAAATGTAGGGTATTTTTGTTTTAAATATATATATATATATTCCTTCTGGAAACAAGCCATTCTCAAATGCATGTGGCGTCACACCGACAGAGACCACTCCCACAATAGTTGATTGACAGCAGCGTGTCACACAGACTGGACTGGTGTCTTACCTCAGACCCGCCCTGAGTGAGCCGTCATCAGACCGAGACACAGAGACAAGCAAGACTCCTAAAGATTGAGGTGTTTTGTTGTTGAATGTGTTAATGAACAGAGCAGTAGTCATTTACTCCCAACATCTGAGTGACTAAAGACGCAGAGGATTAATGTTACGTTTGGTTCTGAAGGGAAACGCACCATTGATCAACCGAAATGCATTTATGTTCACGCAAATCATTTCTGATCCAGTATAATGTCTTTTAATGAATCTTTGCAAATCGTCTTTCCTAATAATGTGCTAATTAGCAAGTTTCGCTATGAATACGACTAAAAAAGATCCTCCGAGAGTGCCTCGGAAAAGAGGGGCGGGGTCAGCGGAGCTCGTGAAGATTTAAAGGGGAAGTACACAGAACAGAGTGATTTCTAAAGAGCTGTTTATGACAGGGTAAAATTTGCGTTTTTACACTATCTTTGAGAAATTTTAAAACAAACTATTTTACAAACTTTCCATTAAGACCCTAAAGAATCATATTAGCTTGTGGAAAATTGACTCCTTTAATATATCTATTTAGCTGTAACAAAAATGATCTTAAATAGTTTTTAATAATAAAATAAATATAAATATAAAAATATAAAATATACAATTTTAAATATAAAATAGTTTTTTTTAATACTTTTTGGCTAGCAATAACAACACTGAGGTAAATATCTATACTAAATATCTAAACACTATTCCTATAAAATTGTGGCTCACGGTATAAATTTAATTTCTGGCCTGAAGCATTTAGCTGTTTATATATATTTTTTTTCTTTGACTTCCTTTTAGTTAGCACTGATCTCTATAAAACTTTTTGAAATCATTTAGTAGTCCCTAAACATTAGAAATTAGACAAATGGTTGTAACAATGATGGAAAAGTATAAGAAGATATTAGTCAATTATGTGTTATTTTACACTGTCATAATTTGTCTGTTACAGGTTGTTGACATCCTGTGGAGTGACCCTAAAAATCAAAACGGCTGCTGTCCGAATTCTTTTCGCGGTGGAGGCTGTTACTTTGGGCCTGATGTGACGCAGGCGCTGATGCAAAAACACAGTCTCTGTCTGCTCATCAGATCTCATGAATGTAAACAGGAGGGCTATGAGCTATGCCACAATGGACAGGTGAACACATGGATTTTGATCCAAAAATGCAGCATATTCTGGTTAGGTATGTTTTGATGCTGGTTTGAGCTGGTTCTTTTGCTGGTCGTGTGCTGGTTCCTAAGCTGGTTTGACCAGCGTAAGACCAGCAAAGTACCAGCTTAAACCAGCATCCCAGCTTCAAAACATACCTACTGTAACCAGCATATGCTGTTTCTTTTCAACAGGGCACTCTTGTCAAATTGCAGCTTTTCTCAGTTTTAATTTTAAAGAAGCTTTAAACTTGTATATCTTTAGCGCCAGCATTATTTCAGGAATTGTTCTCTTTTATTTAAGGTTATCACTATTTTCTCTGCATCTAATTACTACGAAGAGGGCAGTAACCGCGGAGCGTACATCAAACTGGGGCCTGAACTGGTCCCACGCTTCTTCCAGTATCAAGTTAGTCGAAGCACAAGAAAACTCACACTCCATCAAAGGTATACTTGTCCTTCGATAACAAATTGGTGTTAGGTCTATGGAACTGTGTGACCGGTTACATATGTATGTATATATATATATATATATATATATATATATTAATTTTTGTGTTTCAGAGTTTGTGTAGCAGAAGGTTCTGCACTCAGGGCTCTGAAAGAGAAGCTCTATGCTCACCGCTCTGAGCTAATGGCTGCCTTTCAACAGTATGACATAGACAACACAGGTTATATTATATTATGTTATATAATATTATGCACTTGCAGGTAATTGAAGGTTAAACTAAAACGGTTCTTCTCTCCGCTTCTTGCAGGTCGCATCTCCACTAGCGAGTGGGCACAGGTGGTGGAGACTGTTTTACGATTGGATTTGCCTTGGAGAACCCTGCGCCCACGCCTGGCCCGTCTAAGCACAGATGGCAATGTAGAGTATGAATCCTGCTTTGAGGACATCAGCCCTGGAGAGCCTATCCCTCCGGTCATTATCTTAATCTATGTTTATGTTATGTAAGGATGGGCAGTATATCATAGCTTATATCAGAAATTTTGTATCGCATTAACACTTTATAATAATTTCAACAGGGAGTTTGGAAAATGGTTTATATGTTAATAGTCATGTGATAATGCTTATATTTGGATAATCAAGTGAATTAGTTATGCGGTAATGATATTTTAACCACATATATGCTTGTTATACCGCCCAGCTTCAATAGAAGTTTTGACCTTTATTTTGACAACATGAAACCTCACAATTCACTTTTTGAAATGACCTTTTTTTAGGTAACCCCAAACTTGGCTGAAACACTTTATAGATATAGAACTGACCTAGAGATAATATTTAACATCATCGATAAGGATCACTCAGGTTAGTGTCTGATTGTTTAATGAGATTAATGCTGGTTAACATATGGTAATCCTCACCCACCTTTTTACCTTCACATAGGTCAGATCTCCATTGAGGAGTTTCGTCAGACTTGGAAGCTCTTCAGTTCCCATTTGGGGGTTTCTGTGAATGACCAGACAATAGACGACATGGCTCGAAGCATAGACTTTAACAAAGACGGCAGCATTGACTTTAATGAGTTCCTGGAGGCTTTTAGGGTGGTGCATAAACTGGATGTCAAAGAGCAGCAGCAGGGTTAATTCTGGGTGAACCGGGTGAAGGCGAGGCAAATTTACAAATCATTTTTGGCCCTTATTTTTTATCGAATCTTATTTGGATCACAGAAGTTATTCATTTATTTTACTTACCAGGATTCACATTTTTCATAAAGGTAAGAATTTTTAATCTTCCTGCCCTTTTTTATATAAATGAACGAGAAAACATGTTTAAAATATACTGAGAAATACACAGTTTGAATACAGTAACCTCTATTGTGTAGCACTGTAATTTACAAGTGGAGTATAATTGTTCAGCAGTACATAACCCTATAATTGTGACTTCACTTTGAGTCATGAGTCATTTTTGTTGTAGATATTTCTCTGATATTAACTGCTCTGTTTTCATCTTGTACCGTAGAAGTGTTCTGTCTTTTATTATCATGTGTATGTGTTTCATAAAGTCAAGGGCTAGAAATAAATAGATGAATTTCAAAGAGTGGAATGTTTTCCATTAATATATAAATGTCATAAATATAATGATATATATTTTAGTTTAGTATACAGTGTTTAGGTTGTCAGACAAAATCAGTGTTATCAGTTACAAATAAAATATGAATAGTATAAAAATAATAATACTAAAATAACGGTGGTAGGAGATCCGCTTCACAACGTAAAGTGCTTTGAGTGTCTTATTATTATTATAACACCGGTCTGAAGTAAAAACAAGTGTTGGATTTTATGCAGTGGTTTTAGTCTTCTGAGCTGACTTTCTGTTGCTCCCCTTAAGAAAACACTGTCTGTTTCTGAAGATGAGTGTTCAGGATGTTTTAAACTCCTGTTATTCTGTTTTTCTCTCCTCCCCTTTTCTCTCCCTTCCCCTTTTCTCTCTTGTCTCATCTTTTTACCCAATCCCTTACCCAAGACTCCTCTCTCTAGTGTTCACCGATACTCTAACACTCTTAGGATTTCGCCAGGCTCCGTTTTTTTTGCGGTGGAATTTACTCAATCATGCTAGGTCGGAGAGGTGCACTGCTGTGTGTATTTTTGTGTCAGCTCTGGACGCAAACTCCAGGTATGATAAATAATATTATCACGTTAACCTATAGGTAAAAGCACTTTTTTCAGACTTTCAATCTGCCCTCGATTAACAATTTTAGACATTGTGATTTAGTTTGATCTGTGTGCAAGCCCAATTATGATTTCTGATGGTTTTCACTTAGGCATTGCTGATAAAGGCTGCAGCGGCTTTGGACACGTAGAAAATGGCCGTACGTTTTTCCGTTATGGAGGATTGTATGTTACCTTCACCTGTAATCCAGGATTCCGGATCCACGGTTACCGTACTAGCAGCTGTGTATCTGGACAGTGGGCCAGAGACCCACCGCTGTGTGTGGGTTAGTAAAGATTCATAAATATACACACATTTATTCTGTATAGTGAAATTTGGTCAACGAAAACAATTTTTCAAACGAAAGCTTATTTAAAATAAACGGCAGTAGTCAAAATGATGTTTTATAGATTCTCTAATGTAATGCTGATACTTAGAGCCATACCATAAATAGTTTTGTACCCCAGGATCAGGATGCCCCAGCCTTGGTGATCTCCTGCATGGCAGTACTGTGGTTTCTAAAGACAGATCTCTGGCCGCCTTCAGCTGTGATACTGGATTCAGTTTGTTTGGATCTGCGCTTCTCTTTTGCAAGGGGAAAAACTGGAACGGCACTAAGCCTGTCTGCAAAGGTACGCCATCTGAATCAAGCGTAAATGCCAAAACTGTTTGATTCATTAACATATACCATTTTTGCCTTTTTGTTTTTACATCACTGCCATAATGACTTCCTGTACAATTCACCATCTGTTTGCTTTGGCTCCTTCATGTTCCTCTTTACCATTAGTTTCTTGGTTCTTACAGAGGCTGATATCATGAGTGTTCTTCATCTGAATCAAGACTCTTTCCACAATGTTCCTACAAGCCTAAAAGTTCGCTTACATAGCCATTTAAACACCGCTCACAAGCATGCTTTTTTAAAAACAGTGTTGCTTGAGCTCCCTCACGTCAGACCTGACTTTACAGACCTCAAGCTAAAAAATATTAGGAAACCAGTTGAGAAAAAGCCCTCAAATATTTTCTTGTTTGACAAAACACGAGACCGTGGAAAGGCTGGGCTAATCAACAACCTTGAAAACTTCAAGGATCCAATCAGGAACTCCGATCTTCAGAAATCTGCGAATGTCAACTCGATCTCATTACCCAGTTCTTTTCTTGAATCTTCATTTTTGAGCACCACACCAACCAGCTTCTTCACTCCAGCAATGGACACTCAACAAGTTAAGATCATGGAGCAAACATTTACCCAAGCACCATACAGAAGAGACAAAAAAGGTTACCAGCCCACACTTGGTGCATACAAACCGTTTCAAAGAGCCTCAGTCATTTCAGCTGCTAAGATTTTACCAGAATACAGTAAAAATAATTCAAACTGGATATCAACTACATCTGCACCAAACATCAACGCATTAGGCTCAGATGACCATCCGCAGTCAGAGACTTTCATCAATGTAGACACCACTAGGAGTATTGAACCTTCAACTACAAGCTATCCCGGTTTTCTGGTGTCTAAACATGAGTCTGTGTCTTTTGCACTTAATCCATGGTCTACTGCTCCATCTACCTCCAGAGGACTCTTTGAACAAAGACCAGACCTTACTGAGACACCATCACCTCCACCAACAGATGCCACTGGATACATAACATCTAGCAATAAGGTCTTGACGATGGCCACCCTGCTAGTGTCCAGTGACCTGCATCTCAAGGCTCTAACAGACGTTCAAAACTCAAAAGACATTACAGATGATCAAGTAAATGAAAAAAGCAATCGGAGTGACCCCAAACAAACACTTGATACGTCAATGTTAAAAGATCTTCTAAGAATTTCAAGGATACACCGTCCAGTGTGTCCCTACCCTCCGTTTCCTTCTCACGGAACGTTCTACTTCCGGTCGATAAAGAATCCTGACCCGCTTCAGTATAAGCATTATATTCAGTATGCATGTTACCCCGGATACACGTTGACCAATGGTGATGTCTACAGCTATTGTCAACACAATGGACAATGGAGTGGTCAAACACCTCTCTGCTTAGGTGAGATATATGAAGATTTTTAATGTGAACTGTGCAATCGCAAGATTTTTGTTTGAAACTGCAGCATACAATTACATTTATTAATTTATCTATGAAAGCAAACAATAAAAAATTATTATTAAAATTTAAACTATTAAATAATATCATTTATTTAAAAGAATACTTAATTCATAACTGTAAGATGAAAAGTAATTTGTGCAAGTCTAAGTAGCCTAATTATGGCTTTAGCTTGTAAATGTGTCTTTTTGTCATAATTTCGACTTTGCATGTCCTTATTATGACTTAGCACCTAATTATTTACTTCTATGTGATAATTATGATTTATAAAAGCAAAGAAATGGCTTTTAGGTAATTATTAGATACTTGAGGAAATTGTCATAATCAAAATGTCATAATCAGTTTATCCTAAGGAGACAGAAGAATCAAGTGCTCATAGAAAAAAGTTGCTGGGAATATTACTTTTTCATAATCTTGTTTAGGTGTTTTTATTGTGTCTGCATTTAAGTATACTGACTCTTTTCAATCACCCCCCTTTCAACTTGATATATGACATCTGTTTAATATCCTGCTCATCACTTCTCTAAGCAGGTGACAGGCAGAACTGTTCACAGAGGGTCTCAGGATGGTTTTAAAGGTCATCAGACACATCTGGGAATATGTGTTTATACAGATGGATATTACCGGGTGTTCTGCTAAACACATTCGAAGTTCATTTTACCGTTGTGCTTTATTGGGCTATTTTTGTTAAGCAAAAAGTACATCAAAAAATCTTGTGTTTCCTGTCTACACAAGGTAAATTCATTAACCCAGGGCATCTGTGAGTCGCTGCGGATGTGGGATTCAACTCTCAGCAGGGAGCAAATCCTGTCCTGTTCTCTAAACCTAAACCATACCATGTTAATTCATTTATATTATCTGGAAGGGACCACTTAGTCTTTCACATTCTGTTTCACAAGCGATTAAAAAACATTCTTTCTTTGTTGTCATCACTAGTTAGATTTAAAATGTTGCTCATTATGTTTCTTTCAACTGCAGAGTTGACTCCTTGCTCCATAAACAATGGAGGATGTTCGCAGATCTGTCATGTCAATAAACAGAATCGTTCCCAGTGTCTTTGTAAACCAGGATTTCTTCTTCTGGAGGATCAGCGCACCTGTCGAGGTTAGAAAAGAATCACATGCACACAAAACCTTGTTATCTATGGGATCATAACCACAGCGATGCGAGACATACAGACTCCGGTGATTATAGGTTTTCCTCTTTAGGAATGGCGGCTTTCTCTTTTTCCGTCATGATATGCTCCTGACACTAGGTTAACAGCTTGTTTATGTCATAGATTTATGATTTTGGTTGCAAACCAGATGTGGTGTGTCGATGCAGCCTTGAATGTCTGCAAGACTTAGCATTACCCCCTGGTGTCACTCAAGGACTATCTTGTCATGTAAGGAAGAAAAACAGTAAACACCCTTAAAATTGTTGTTTCCGAAGGGTTGCTCAACTTTTCCTCCAACCTTCCCAGGTTTCTCCAATCCTTTTTTTTAGTGTGAGGATAATCTGAAGAATCTTTTTTCCACTATAAAAAGTGATCTCCTAAGTGGACAATAATGCAATAGCTGTACTTATATTTATATATATTTATAGATTTGGATGAATGTGTGGAGCAGTTGCACCTGTGCCAGCAGGTCTGTGAAAATACATTGGGCTCGTACAGGTGCAGTTGCAGTCCAGGGTTTCAGCTCTCTTCAGACAGGACATCCTGCTCTGGTGAGTGAATCAGTTTTTGCTGTGTGCTGATGCACTGCCAATGACATAAACAAATCATTCTTAAAGAGATAGTTCTCTCAAAAATGTGGTCATTAATTATTTACCCTAATGTCGTTCCAAACCACAGAGTCCTACACTTGAGATGCAAGAAAAAAAAATAGGATGGATTTGCTAGAACGCACATGATTACTAATTCGTTCCCTTATTTTAAGTAAATTGTACATTCAGTATAATGATTTGTGCTGATTCTAGGTAAATTACACACAAAATGATATGCATATGTAGCGTACTTCCTGTCTGCATATGCATTTTCATAAACATGTTGCTGCTATGTTATGGACAGAGACACTCTAATTGTTTTTTGTTGTTGTTGAAAACTTGCATTCAAAGTTTTATTACATCTCTCGACTATGTAGTTATCAATTAATGTCTGTGTGCATGTGTGTAAAACAACAAACAGGCCATTTATATATACTCGTGTGATTGTATATGTATTGTTGTGATTAATTGTAGCTGGAATAATAACGTAGCTGGAAAAATAGTTGCCTGCTGAAACTGAGTAGATCAGACATCACATTTTTACTGAAGTCACAATGGTTCGTGAAAAATCACAGCTACTTTATGCAGGCAATTTACTGTAGATTGATTGTTTTAAAACTTATATGGTAGTTACATAGCCCCTTAACCTCACTTATTATGAAAAAAACAGAAACATTTAAATGACAATATGTGCATGTCATTTACATAGCATACTGAGAATTACTGCTGGTAATGTTACGATGACACAGATTATTATATTGAGCGCACGACTTAAAAATGAGGGAACAAATGAATAAACCTTAGACATGATCTAGTAAATCGAGGGAACGAATGAAAATATCATGCGCACGATTTATTAATTTTTTTGCATGTCATGTTCAGATCCGTACCAAACCTGTAAGGAACACAAATTAAGATATTTGCAATGAAATTTGAGAGCTTTCTGACCCTGCATAGACTTCCAAGGCCCAGAAAGATAAAAAGGACATCTTTAAAATACTGTTTTGTGTGTGTGTGTGCAAAGAAAACAAAAATAACTTTACTGTTTTCTATGCGCAACAAAAGTATAACTTATGATTGAACCACTGATGCTACATGAACTATTTAAAGATGTGTTTACTACCTTTGTGGGCCTTTCATGTGCACTGCTGTCTATGCAGATTTCATCAAATTTGTGTTCAGTTGTGTTCCATAGATGAACGAACGTCTTACGGGTTTTTATAGTGACATAAGGGTAAGTTCTGATTGCAAACTTCAACCCCATGGTGTTTATGTAATGTTAATATTTCTGCAGATGTGGACGAGTGTGAACATGTTGGGAGTGCTCTCTGTGTATCTGGCTGCATTAATACACCAGGCAGTTTCCAGTGCTCGTGTCCTGTAGGGTACCAACTGGATAGCAACAATAGGCATTGCGAAGGTCAGTCATCTACATATGTAAATTTAATTTGTCCTGACATAACATTGTCCTGTAGAATAAAGCAGGTGCTGTATGTCATATAGGGTCAAAAAGGCATATTTGCAAAGACATCTGCTAACTATATTTAGACTAATACCACAAAATTTGTTTTGTATTACCATTTTCTACTGTTTTTTTTTTTATCTTGTTAGTAACCCCAGATGAATAGATGATTTCTATGCTAATGAACATTGAGATAAGTGTGATTTCTATTCTAAAAGGAGTACTTATGGTTTTTTTAGACATTAATGAGTGCGAGGAGACGGCTGTCCTCCAGCAGAAGCGGTTGCACAGGTGTGAGTGGAAGTGTGTAAATCTGCCAGGTACTTACAGATGCATCTGTCCTCGGGGATACAGACTGAATCCTATTGGACACCAGTGTGAAGGTCAGCACACAGAAATGCAAATCTTCCATACATGCACGCATGCATATGCACATACCAAAATTCTATGTAGATATTACTTAAAGGATGAATTCTTGCTCATAAGAGTTCTTTCTCTGTTTTATTTTTGTCAGACGTTAATGAGTGTGAACTGAAGAACGCCAACTGTTCTCACCTCTGCATCAACCACAGAGGCGGCTACAAATGTGCCTGTCCAGAAACACACCAAAAATCCCCAAACAACAAAAAAAACTGTCAGCCAGTAGTCAAACACACTAGTTCCTCACATTGACTGATTTATCCTTTTTGTATATTAATTAAACTATCTTTTATATTTAATACAGAATATTTTGTATTTATGCACCGACAATTATGTACGTACTGTATAAGCTCTGATGATGATGATAATGATGAGGTATATAATTATAAAGTTCAGCTTTGTCATTGGCTCTTGACTCTTACCTTGTCCATTCTTTTTGATGCAATGGCACCATCTTGTGGTCACATTCAATTCTTCCTGAAAAATATGTATTGCTATTTTTTGGTTAATGAGGACACAAATTTTTTTAATGATATGGGAATGAAAGAGGTATTAGAATTTGAAGGTGGTTTATTAGGACATTTCTAATGTCCCCATAATTCAAAAAGCTTAAATTACATACTAAACTGTGTTGTTTTTTTTTTATCTTAAAATGCACAAAGGGGTGGGGATATGGTTAGGTGTAGGGAATTGGGTAGGGTTGGTGTAGGACAGTAGCACATACAGTTTGTACAGTATAAAAACATGTCTATGGAGAGTCCCCATAAACCACTAATACCATTGTGTGTTTCCCCACAAGGATAGCAAAACTGACTTTGTGGGGACTGTCCTGCGGTCCTCTAGTTATTAATATTGTAACTACTACTACAAACAAGTAAATGGTGTTTAGCTGAAAGTGTAAGAATGCAGATTTTCTTTAAGGAGTAGGTTTAGGTGTAGTGTTGGGTTAAGGCGTAGAAACTGTTGTTTAGTCAGTGTAAACGTAATAGAAGGTTATGGAAAGTCCCTGCAATTCACAGATACAAATATTTTTACAGAAACAAACACATACTTTATCTCTTTGAATTGTGGGGACTTTCCATTGTGTGTTTGTGTGTAAACAAAAACTTGTATTTTGAATGAAATGCTGATTTCGCTGATTGATGATGATTTTGCTGTTATTTAGTTTGCATGTTTGCACGAATGTTGACAGTGATGACAGTGTCATTGTGTCACTTTAACAACTAAATATTAGCCAGTCACTACAGCTATATTCACACGTTCTGTGTTTATGGGCAATCTCTGCAAAAGGTTTTGAGCCTGTTTGAGATCCTGAGCGGTGGAGCTGTCTGGTTGTTGCAGTATGATTTGATGCTAACATGATGCTGATACAAGTGATAAACTGAAATTAGGATCTCATTGACAAAGGTGAACATCTATACCAAACATTTATACTCATACAAGACACTGCATGTAGGAACAGCTATACCAAGAATACAACAAAATAGATCTTTATATACTCCAAACTGACCATATTGATTTGGTCAATATAAAAAAATTGTTACATTTTAGAATTTGTAAGAATTCAGTGTGAGGTTTACGTTTTAAAACCAGTTGATTTTACTGAAGGTAAACCCTGTCAGAAATGGAAACAAAGGTCCTGGGATCTCAGCCGATAAAAACAAGGCAATAGTTAAGCAGGACTTTGAACCAAGGGAGGTCTTTGTGATACATGTGCTGTTTGACAGACTCTGTTTAGTCAGTGATTAATTTTGTCTTCTGATTTTCAAGAATGGACCCTAAACTAACATTTAATTTAATCACGCTGTTGGCTAATCCTGCGAGGAATTCACACAGAAAAACAAGCCTTGATCCAATTTGTTCCTTATTTGGAGAGACCCAAGACGTTGATGAATCAGTACCTGAATGCATCTCTCCTCGAGCACACACTATAAACATCAAGACCCAAAGATGAAATTGGTAGCATTTTTGCCGTTCTTCATGCTTGCCTTTGCAGCTGTGGGAGCGACGATTCAGCCTGGAGAACCTGGCTGGACTGGTTCACTTTTAGTGGTGCCGATGGATGGGAGTCACTGGACTGGTGTGAAAGCAGTAGCGGAGGAAATGGGCCGCAGGGGACACAAAGTAACGGTGGTCATTCCCGAGGTCAGTGTACTGCTAGGACCTGGCAAACACTACGCTACTAGAAAATTTCCGGTTCCGTATGGAAAGCAACAACTGGATGAACTCCAAGCTAGGAACGCTGAGGTAATGGAGAGTAAGCAGCTGCCTTTGTTGGAGAAGATCAGCACCAGAATTACTAACATGAGGAAATTTGTAGACCTCCAAAGAGCCACAGCTGAGAGTCTTCTATTGAACCAAGAGCTGGTGGACTTCTTGAGGAAGCAGAACTTTGATGCCGTACTCACCAGTCCGGCTGTACCAACTGGTGCAATCCTGGCTTATAACCTCTCCTTACCTGCTGTGTATATGTTACGAGGTTTACCCTGTGGACTAGACTCGACGGCCACGGCCTGTCCGAACCCTCCCTCTTACGTCCCACGGTTCTTTACAAAAAACTCAGACCGTATGTCATTTCGTCAGCGTGTTCTGAACTTTCTAGTCAGCATTGTAGAGCCAGTACTTTGCAGACTGATATATTGGTCAACTGAGGATGTAGCCTCCCGTTTCCTGCAGAGAGATGTAAGTGTGGCAGAGATCCTGAGCAGTGGAGCCCTGTGGCTGATGCGGTATGATTTTAGCCTGGAGTTTCCTAAACCCTTGATGCCCAACATGGTTTTAATCGGAGGTATTAACTGCGCCATAGAAAACCCTCTTACTAAGGTGAGTGCAAAATGTTTGAATGGATGCTTAAACGTGAGATGTTTGCTTCATCTCTGTGTTAGCGGGTCTAGAAGTGGGTTTAAAGCTTAAGCTGATTTTCTGCTTAGGACCGCCCAAAACCATGTTATGACCAACTATGGACCAGCTTAAACCAGCTAAAACTAGCTGCCATGCTTCAAAACATACCTAACCATCATGTTTTTTTTTTCAAACCTGTAACCTGGTTACACTGAGGTGGTTTTTGCACTACTTCAAGGCAAATAAAGTACATCCTTTTGCTTGAGAAGCTTCAGATTGCTTATGCTCTTCTAAAAGAGGAGTTATATCTTATAGAGTCTTGAAATGGGAAAACAATTCTGCATCGTGACATGTGGAGGTGTTGTTGTATAGTTCAAATACCAGTTGACTTTGATCAGCACTACTAATAAATCTTAGTTCAGTTTACGCTGACCAAGTTGTAATCATTTGCCATAGTATTACTATTCTGATGTGTAAAACATACTACAAAAAGTATTTAGAAAGAAGTCCCTCCCACATTTTGTGTCCAGCCACTAAAAATCTGGAAGGCTATCTACAAGCTATCTATGTCACAAGCAGCTATCTGATATGTTTGTAATCTAGATCGTGAGACAAACAGTAGTGATGGTGAAATGAAGCTTTTCGAAGCACCAAAGCTTTTCCTTCAAATGTATCGTAAAAAGGTTCATTACTCGAAGCTTTCCATTACTCTGCACAATA
>JAUMHR010000060.1:8340141-8353591 GCA_032361145.1 Enteromius fasciolatus | reverse complement strand
TACACTGCTTCACTGCCAGATGTTTCGTTTTTTTGATACAAGCTTCGAAGCCTCGGCGCAGAACGTCACATCACTAACAAACAGAAGCACAGAGGTACTGTGATTTGTTCAGCAATGTCAGTCTTTTTGAAGTCTTTGGCTGCAAACATGCACTGCAGAGTAGCGTTATGTCTAGTGATCAGTATAGTGAGTTCTGCAGCTGTGGAGCAGGGTGGGAGCAGTTGGACTGGGAAGCTGTTAGTGGTGCCCATGGATGGAAGTCACTGGACAGGGTTGAAGGCTGTGGCAGAAGAGATGGGACGTAGAGGACACACCGTGATTGTGGTGATTCCAGAGATCAGCATGCGCTTGGGTCCAGGCAAACATTACATCACAAAGACGTTTCCGGTCACATATGGGAAGGCTTTAATTGACCAAGTGATGGTGGAACATGTGCGTGAACTAACAGAGCCTGACCTGTCCCTTCTGAAGAGTGTTTCTTTAAAGGTGGACTTAATGAAAAATGCTTTTAACTTTTTGACCTCTACAACTGAAAGTCTATTAAAGAGCCGGGAACTAATAGAGTTTCTGAGAGAACAAAACTTTGATGCTGTTTTAACTGATCCTGCTCTACCAATGGGAGCCATACTGGCTTATAATCTATCTGTACCTGCAGTGTACATGTTGAGGGGATTACTGTGTGAAGCTGCGGCCACAGGTAGTCCTGACCCTCCTTCATATATCCCACGCTTCTTTACACAATTCCCAGACCGCATGACTTTTAGTCAGCGTGCACTAAACGTTTTTGTCAGCATGCTGGAACCACTGGTATGTAAGCTTGTGTACTGGCCCTTTGAGGAATTGGCATCCAACTTCCTTCAGAAAGATGTGAGCCTGACTGAGATCCTGAGCACTGGAGCTGTCTGGTTGATGCGGTATGATTACAGTCTGGAGTTCCCCAAACCCCTGATGCCCAACATGCAGCTCATAGGAGGGATTAATTGTGGAATCAGGAACCCGCTGAAAAAGGTTAGCATCATATTTATACTCGCTACATGATACACAAGGCATGAAGTATTAAGTATACTAGATATCCACAGTAAATCTGTATATGCTACATGACTTAAAACAGATTGTTGGGGTTTTCAGGCAATGATAAATGTTTTAGAATGCAAAGTGGTACTGTAACTCTCAGGACTCATACTGTGCGATTAAACTAAAGCTAGAATTAGTTTAAATGTGGACAAAACATGAGTGGAAGCAATACTGGCGTGTTTAAGAAGGTGTATGCAGTGTAAACAACCACAAAAAAACAGTGACGCAAGCAGTGTTTATTATGGCAAAGCCGACATATCAATTCTGTGAGCGGGGGCCACTTGGGTTTATAGAGATTTGAAGAAATCTAGCATTTATACTGATCATGGCTTGTCTTGAAGACAATTGAAAGCCAAACTGCAGTTCTAGACACAGCATGCTGACAGTCAGTCAGGTTTTGAGATTTAATGTTAGTAGTGATACCCTTAGGGTCAATCAGAGATTGATTAATTAATACACTAAGGGGCAGTTTCCCGTAAAAGGGTTTAAGACTAGTCCTAGATTAAAATAAATGTTACGAGCTGTCTAAACTGAGAAAAAGCTTGCACTGAGATATCTTAAAATACATCATTGCCATTGTTTGGTCTTACAAATGCTCACAGATAATGCATTTATGTAAGACATGTTTCTAAAAATTCTTAAATGTCCTAAATTAGCAAAGGTCTAGTCCTGGCTTAATCTAATTCCTATCCGGGAAACCAGCCCTAAACGTCTATATATAATATGTGGTTTAGTTGCATTTTTGGACATTATTCAAATATCCAATTAAGGTTTTCTGTACTGATACATTTTTTTTCCATTTATGACTGCGCTTCTCAGATTAAATTCTAAATTTCACTTTCCCATTTTAATTTTTTTTTTGTAAAGAGACACTAGAGATCGTTCTTGTTTTTTATAAATAAAGGTCCATCCCACATCATATATCTAGTCACCAGCAAGCCATAAAGTTACAAAAGTTACATAAAGTTACCCCTTGCTACATGTCTGGTGAGAATTGCGAAAGATTTCAGTTGATATATTTGCACATGAGACACACAGAGGTAAAGGTTCGTAATGTCAGGAGTAGACTTTTTGGCTAGAAAGATGCACTGCAGAGTAGCGTTATGTCTAGTGATCAGTATAGTGAGTTCTGCAGCTGTGGAGCAGGGTGGGAGCAGTTGGACAGGGAAGCTGTTAGTGGTGCCCATGGATGGAAGTCACTGGACAGGGGTGAAGGCTGTGGCAGAAGAGATGGGACGTAGAGGACACACCGTGATTGTGGTGATTCCAGAGATCAGCACGCGCTTGGGTCCAGGCAAACATTACATCACAAAGACGTTTCCGGTTAATTACAAGCTGGATTTGTTCAACAAGGTAATGACTGAGCATGTTCATGATTTGACAGTCTCAGATCGGTCTCTTTTGAAGAGTGTGACTTCAACAGTGGCCAGTATGAAAAAGATGTTTAACCTGATGACCTCTACAAGCGAAAGCCTATTCAAGAACCAGGAGCTTATAGAGTTTCTGAGAGAGCAAAACTTTGATGCTGTTTTAACTGACCCTGCTCTACCAATGGGAGCCATACTGGCATATAATCTATCTGTACCTACGGTCTATATGTTAAGAGGACTGCCGTGTGGCCTTGAAGCTGCAGCCACAGCCTGTCCGGACCCTCCTTCATATATCCCACGCTTCTATACACGAAACTCAGATCGCATGACTTTTGGTGAGCGTGTGGTGAACATGCTTGTGAGCATGCTGGAACCACTGATATGCAAGGTTATCTACTGGTTCTTGGAGGAAGTGAAATTCAACTTCCTTCAGAAAGATGTGAGCATGACTGAGATCCTGAGCACTGGAGCTGTCTGGTTGATGCGGTATGATTTCAGTCTGGAGTTCCCCAAACCCCTGATGCCCAACATGCAGCTCATAGGAGGAATTAATTGTGGAATCAGGAACCCGCTGAATAAGGTCAGACTAATGAAATTGTATGTAATGAATTGGTCAGTTCAGTGTGTTAGAATGTAGAATGTTCACATTGGTATGTAAAAAACTATATAAAACTAATGCATATCATAATACATTTTGCTGATAAATCCAGACTGGAAAGGTTAACAAAAGTCCCAGGATTGCAGACAGTTAAAAGAAGGCCAAATACAAGTGGGATTTTGGACCACCTTATTATCATTATCATAATTCATTATCAAGATCTACCTTTTTCTTTTTTTTCTGCCACACAGACAAATCTGTAAGGTCTAAATATTAACTTTAAACTATGTTAATTTTAAACCAAAGCTGAACACACAACAGTGTTTAAACAGGTATAGCAACCAAGACAGCAAAGTAGGCCATGACTATTGTAAACAATATTTCAGTGACCAAGCATATTTTAATACAGGCTATGGGTTAAATCAAGATTGCCCTTCAACCACAATAACTGATAAGTAAAGTTATTGATTTGCAGCATGATGTTTATTCTCTGGCTGTCCAGAAGGCAAAAGCATATATAAACAAATATATGAAAAAATAAGAGACCACTGCAGAAAAAATTTTCTTTTGGGTTTTAATCATACAACTGTTAATCTTACGAATACACCACCAATACAAAACATGAACATTGGTTTCATTTTTTGTGAACTGCCGTCTTTGAAATATTAAGGATAGAAGAAAATTGAAACTCACTGAATCCTTGTGCCAGTAAAGATTGAGGTCTTTTTTTCTTGATTTAAAATCATTATTTTCTCTGTTTTTGGCATGTTTATTGTTTATTTTTAAATTTCTAATTACTTTTGAAAGACTTCTAGCATTTAACTATGAACTATGATCATTTTACAGAAAATAAATGGGAAGAATCAGATTAAACATGGAAACAATAACTGCATATGGGTCTGGAATGACAAAAGGATGCATTTTTGGGTGTACTGTCCCTTTAAGAAAATCTAAACTCAACAGCTTTTATACTTTTCTCGTTAAAAACAATTGAATTCAGGTGCTCACCAAATAAGTACATCAATAAACAGAACAAAATATGTTTGTGGAGAAATTTAACAAAGACTGGCATGAAATGCTTGTCATACTCAGAGAGATACTGATTTAGATCTCTTATTTTTTTCCAGAGCTGTATATAGGCTTTTCTTTGTTTGTACAACACAGCACACCAAGTGGTATTCTGGTGGTCATCATTTTTCCTCACATACATTTTCTTTATTTGAGAATGTTTTTCATAAAATTACAACAGGTGTCACTCTTATTTGCAGTACCAGTCCTAAAGAGTTAACCAGTAGTTCATGGGATGATTACATCGACATCGACCTATTATAAGAGTTTGTGGTCATGACTGGGTCAGAAGTTCCTGCTGGATACATTGTTGAAGTTTGGCACCACTTTAGATGCTTAAAAACATACACGTTTGTCAGAATAAACTGATTGATTATTAAGTACATGGACAAGGTAAAAAAAGACCATTTTATTCATGCAAAGTTTTATAGAAAGCAAGTACCAACAACTGAAACTGCCACTGACTAATTTAAATGAAATAGTGGATCCCCCATCTCAGGAATTCCCTGATGCAATAATAATAATAATTATCAGGGGAAGTATGTGAGGATTTATTTATTTAAGAACTGTGTTGTTACAGCTGTTTGAAAACCCCAAAGGATTAACAGTAAATAAGACTTTGAGAGATCTATATCATAGTAAATCTCACTCTTGTAGTTTTTATAACAAATATATAGGTGATTTCCCTTTATTGGCAAAGTATGCTATGTGGGTATCAATGTTGTGGATTGTAATTTGGAAAGCTTGTGGGGGAGTATTGTTGGTTGAGTTATCTCTTAAACCGGGGAGAGGGAAAATAAAGGAGTGGCGAACTTCTCACGCAAGCTGGGTTTGAGGAGAGGGGGGAGGTGAGTCTTTGAGTGCTCGTTCTTTACTAAGAAACCATGTCAGATCTTAAATACTAAATCCATGGTTATCCCTGCCCAGAAATTGTGGTGTATTTGGATATGTACAATCTAGGGCTTCTGCTTAATTTTGTAGTTAAGTGTTGAAAGATCTCGGTCTCACAGATTGGTAAAACACTACTTAATGTGTCATTTCTGACTGTAATAAGTAGTTTTTCTTGTTAAAAATGATTACTTAATATGCAGTGGAGAGCACTTTTTCGCTTTCAGCAAATGTTTTTCTCATGATATGCAAATCAAATCACGAACAAATGTCGTGCTCTCTTGTTCTTCCTTCTGCTCTGTTGTTTCTCAGTCACACACGGGAGAGTTTAAACACAGCCCCTTTTCCTGGAGGAGGAGTTTTCTCCTCTCTTTTTCTTTCAGTGTTTGTGTCTGGTCTTAGGCAGACCCAGTTATGCTGAAGGAAGGCTGGTTGTGGGGGCTGGGTTCAGGATTGCTGCTGCTCTGGCTGGGTGCCTGGCTGAGGCCTGCACAGGGTGGACGGGTGCTGGTCATGCCCGTTGAAGGCAGCCACTGGCTCAGCATGAAGGTGTTGGCGACAGAACTGGCCCAGAGAGGCCATAACATCCTGGTCCTGGTGCCTGAGAACAACATCTTGATCCAGAGTTCAGAGCTCTTCCGCACCAAGACCTTCCCGGTGAAGATCTCCAAGGAGGAGCTGTCCACCAGCTTAAAAGGATTTCAGGATGGGGTGTTCGAACGCAGTCCTGCACTGATGGACATCGTCGTCCAAGTGGGGCGGCTGCTGGACTTCACAGGAATGCAGGTGGAAGGATGCAAGTCCCTGCTTTACAACAAATCTTTGATGCAGAAGTTGAAAGATGAGAACTTTGACTTGGTGCTCACTGACCCTTTTCTGCCCTGTGGACCTATTATCGCTACCGCACTTGGTCTACCTGCAGTCTACTTCCTTCGTGGCATGCCTTGTGGCATTGACCTGTTGGCTTCACAATGTCCTTCTCCTCCATCTTATGTACCTCGGTTTCAGTCTGGCAGCACTGACAAAATGACCTTTGTAGAGCGCATTCAAAATTTCATCATGAGTGGTGTAGAACTGGTGTTGTGTCGAATAATGTATGCCAGTTTTGATGAACTTGCTTCAAGATACCTGGATGAGGATGTGACGTATAAGGAGATCATCAGCCGCGGAACTATCTGGTTGCATAGATATGACTTTTCATTTGAGTACCCTAGACCTCTCATGCCAAACATGTTCCTTATCGGGGGCATCAACTGTCGGGAGAGTGCCGAACTTCCTGCAGTAAGTCACCAGAGGTGCCTTATGGATTTGGTCAAATAAGCCAACTGCAAAATGCAGAGGTTTTTAATATTTAATCAATGTGTGTGACTACTATTGTGATTTCCTAAAGACGAAATGTTACACCTGTGGCTGGAGTTTTGACATTGGTTCTTTGTCTTAACATGCATTACGTTTACCCTGATACAAACATAACCCATGGTAATATGACTCCCTTCTCTAGGGCACTGGTAACCTGAGGCAACGTAGCATGTTCACTGTATTCTTTGTCACGCAACCTCCTCTACTTTCCCTCTGTGTTATTTTCCTTATCAGCCCACCCTTCCTTCCTTCCTTGAGGGGCACATTTTTTTTCTTTGAGGTAGGGGTTCTTTTTACTAGTGAAATAATGACTAAAGAAAACCCTGGACACTGTGTAATCGTATAATGTTTGCAAAGCATAGGTTCAAAAATATCATGCGGGAAAGAAACCAATGAGATGAAAAAGGTTATGGTTTGTGTTGATTAAGAGATAAGAAGTTGTGTGAGTACATAATGCAAACATGTCTATTTCTGTGCTGCATATCTAGTTTACAGGGGTATGGCAGCACACAAGTGGTACGGTTCAGTGTGTGTACCTCAGTTTAGATGTCACAGTTCGGTATGGTGTAAGTACAGTAGTGGTTTACTGAACAAATAGGTCTTTCTTAATTAATTTTTTTGTTCATCTCACGTTCTAAACAGTAGGAGGCTTTACATTATAAAGTTACAATAAGCGACGCCTACTTAAAAGGAACACTTTACTTCACTACTAAAAATTACCGAAGAGTTTCAAATTTGCAATGATATTAGATGGGGACTATTTTCAGGTGCTGCGTAAGATGACTGGACCTGCTGCACCCATGGTATGGCAAGTGCCTTGATTATTACGCCATGAGAGTATAGTTCCTAGTCATATAGGTCTAGAACATCCCAACTTTTCATCTTCCGTTGGTCTTAATACACAGTAACTACAGAAGGGTCTAGTTTTAAATAGGAAAAAAAATAAAAAATCTTTGGTCATTTTTGAACGAGATGCTAACGGTCTAATCAGATTTAATGATCTATGCTAAGCTGCAGCTAAAAGTTCTATCTATTCTATTTGTTGTTGAAATGCATTCATTTACACAATGGCTGTCATAACTTGTTTCATAACAGATCTATGTAACTTAAACATACCTTAAATATTTAAGATATAACAGGTTAAGTATAATGAGTAGATATAGTCTAATATTTTTGACTGACTAGTGTGCTGTGTTACTTGCCTGAGGTATAAAATGCTTCATGACATTTTGTTTAATTACATCATTCTGCTGTTGAAACACTGATTTAACAATTGCATTACACATTATATGTTTATTCAATGTATATTTCACGTTAAAAGTTATAGGAAAGAAGGATGAAACTGAAAAACATGTACCAATAATTTTTAGCTCAAATGCATATGCTGTTACACCGGTAACTAGTTTACAGTGTTGCGTTATGCATAACACAAGGTCATTATTTGATTTTGGCTTATTATTCTTTTGCTTGTTGTCTGCGTTTTGCAGGAGGTGGAGGAATTTGTCGAGGGCTCTGGAGAGCATGGTATTGTGGTGTTCAGTCTGGGTTCTCTGGTCTCCTCCATGCCAAAAAAGAAAGCTGCCATCTTCTTCAAGGCTTTCAGTATGATTCCACAGAGGGTAAGAACACATTTAAGCTGGAACGCCATACTTTTTGGAAACTTAACATCAAATCAAATTAATGTTATTTTTGATGCACTTTACGTTGTCAAACAAGGTGTAAAATAATCCTTTGAAATACACACATTTACAAATTCAAGAGCTATATCTTCTATGCAAACATTGTAGTGCGTGACCTGAAACCATTCTGTTCAGGATCCCAGATGTTAAGTCTCTCAGTCAAGGATTGTAGGGTTTACGAATCCGCATTACCCACTTGTTTTCTCAGCATGTTTAAGTGTAAAACTAAGTGGAGGCTGCACGCAAAGCTTTCGCTGTAGCTTGGGAGGAAGTCCAGGAACATCTTGTTCTCATTAAAGTTATTGTGTGGGCTGAAAAGGGGGTTTGGCACTTGTTTTTTTTAAGTTACTTTCATTGCCATTAACCTTTTTTAATGTTTTTTTAGCCATTCTAAAAGTGCACATGTATTTTTTGAATAGATATTCATATTTCAATATTTGAATAGAAATTATTCCACCAAAATGGTACTTCTAATGTAATGATCTAAACTGATAACCTGGGTCCATTGTATAACTTGCCTTTACAAGGACTGCCAGTAGGTTAATAGAGCTGTATTTTGTTTTAATAAAACCTGCCTTAACTGTCACTTCTAGGTTCTCTGGCGGTATACAGGTGAGATGCCTGATAATATCCCAGAAAATGTCAAACTGATGAAGTGGCTTCCACAGAATGACTTGCTTGGTGAGTTTCTCTGATCTGATTTTTAAAATGTTATTACAACATGTATCCTCCCCCGAGTGTTGGTGCATTTTGTTTTGCAACGAGTACCTTAAAGGGATATTTCACCCAAAATGAAACTTTGCCCATGATTTACTCACCCTCAAGCCAACTTGTATGGTGTATTTGACTTTCTTCATTCACACGAATGCATTTAGAGTAATATTAGATAATGTCCTGGTTCTTTCAAGCTTAGTGAATGGGCGTTGATTATTCAGCAGTATAATAGAAAAAGTTCTTCCATCCATCATAAAAATTGCAAAGAAAAACCAGTCTTCTCTCAGCTTAAATTGAAATCCTCTGATATTTTTATTTACAAATCCTTGTTCTGTATGTCTAATTTATGCCTTTGTGTTTCTATGCCTAAGTCCTGCATAATGTGCTGGACGCCGCTCTCACATAAATGCATATACAACAGTTAGTGGAAGCTAAAGATTAAGGTTGATAAAGTTTCAAATATGGATATTTTTCTTACAAAAATACAACATTTCATGTCAAGAGGTCTTTATTCACTTCTATTAGACTACTGAAAATCAACAACCAATTTCTGCTATTATACAGCTTGCCAGAACAATTTTTAACATAGCTCAGGGGCCAGTTGCATAAACGTAGCCTTCATGTTAAGACAGTGTCTTAAGAACTAGTCTGACCGACTAGCAGTTAGCCAAGAGTAATCTATTTCATTGTATTTACCTTAGACTAATATACATTTTTATGTAACTGAATTTAAAAAAACTGGACCAGTCTTAAAGAAACATTTAGCTGACTTACTTAACTGACTAACTAGTCTTAACCTTTTACGCAACCGGCCACAGATTGTATTCATCAATAAAAGGAAAGTCATATACACCTAGGATGGCTTGAGTGAATCATGGTTTATTTTTCATTTTTGGTTTAACTAACCCTTTAAAGCAATTTCCTCATACCAAAAGTATGTGAGGCAGTAAATTTGTTGTTGTGAAATCCAGGGATTCACTTATCATATCACTGTAGCAAGTTTAGGATCAGCCAACCACAAATTCCAGCAACAACTTGCATCACTAAACCAAGAGCACAGAAGCAGCTTTTGTGAAACAAACTTAGTAAAGTCAGTTTTTTGCCTGGCATGTTAAGTATGATTGCAATGTCTGGAGAGCAGAGCCTATTCACGCTGTTAGCTATGTTAGCTAATCTTATTAACTGTGGTTGTATTGACACAGATGCTTGACCAATGAGCAATCTGGTCAGCTATATAAATACTGGAAAATTTTTACAGAAACGGGGGCCTGAAGGTGTCTGAATATCTATAGATCTTGCAAAACTCTATATAATATCTTCAAGTATTTACATGCAGATTTATGTTAAAATAAATATAAATGTATTTAAATATTAAACATAAAACTGTAATATCGTGCGATTGGAACTATTTCTTTAAAACAAAGATTCTTTCATTTTTCTATTAATTATGTGGCAGCTTGTTTAATTATTTGATTAACTCAAGGATATTTGTTCTCGTTTTATGTTTTTCAGTTTTGAAACCATTTCCTGGATTAAATTAATATATAAAAAGACTTTTGCCCCCCATTTTTTCTGTGGCATATCATTATCTGCTCTATGTGCCATCCACTTAGTCCTGTAAAAAGCAATGTGACTTTAATTATTGTCGTTTATTAAAGGTCACCCCAAAGCAAAAGCCTTCATCACTCATGGTGGGACGCATGGAATCTATGAGGGCATTTGTCATGGTGTGCCCATGGTGATGCTTCCCCTCTTTGGTGACCAGGATGACAATGTGCACCGTGTGGCCACTCGAGGGGTGGGAGTGGTACTCAGCATCCATGATATCACTGCAGAAACACTGGTTGATGCTCTCAACACAGTTATCAATGGCAGCAGGCGAGAGTTTTAACAATTTTCCCAGTGACTCATATATATATATATATATAAAAAATGTATTTTCTCTCTGTCATAACCTCAATGCATTTCTTTTACTGTGTTCTGCAGCTACAAGCAAAGAATGGAGAAGCTGTCGGCCATACACAATGACCGTCCCATGAAGCCCCTGGATCTTGCCGTCTACTGGACGGAGTTTGTTATGAGACACAAAGGGGCAGACCACCTGAGACCTGCTGCTCATGACCTGAACTGGCTTCAGTACCACAGTCTAGATGTGATTGGCTTCCTGCTTTTTATTGTGTTGATTGTAACTCTAGCAACATTTAAATGCTGTGCACTTTGCTGGAGACACTGTTGCCGAAAATCGCAGAAGAGGAAGGAGGACTGATCATATAGAGATTTAAAAAGTTGTATCGCTTACAGAAGCGTACATTTTTCACATCTACTCTTTAATTTCAGGTTTTTACAGTAGAAGCAACGTTACTTTGATCACTTGACAAATGAGCCAGTAGAAATATCTTGTAGCAGTTTCACATGTAGAGATTAAGATATTAGTCTTACATGCTTTCATTTTAATATAACAGACTGTTCATATATATATATATATGCATGCCATTAGACGGCTATAATGGTAATGGGTTTTAATTCTACAGAAAGTCATATGGGGCTGCGTAAGAAGAGAAAACAGATCTTACTGTTGAACAAAGTGTCTATGCTGTATTTGTAATTTTATTGTAAGTAATGTGGAATTCAAAACCTGGTCTTCCATATGTAAAAAAAGTTATACTAAAACTTTACTGTTTTACCGACCCCCAGTGGACAAGAAAATGTATTACAGCAAATTTATGAGGGCAGTTTGATATGCTGTCTAACAAAACAACACACTCTAGTTTACTGACACTAAGTACACATGTCTAGACATATTTCAATCATGAACCGAAATAGATTAGTCGGCCTTTGTTTATTAAATCTTTTCACCATTAGCAGTCAACTCTACAAAGGCGGAGCACTTTAATATAACATGTATTTGTAGTTATAGCGATGATTCCAATCATTATTTTATTTTTGTATTCATTCAGTCAAAATATTCGTTGTCTCACTCTTTTTGCAGGTTATTGTTTTTAGTAGGTGGTGAAAGGGTATCTCATTAAGCAAGTCAGATCAAAACGAATTAAGGACAAAAACACAAAGTACATATAATAAGATAATTAAATTACAAATTCCACATGTATTTAACATTCTACATATGCACTAAATACTGATCAGCCAAAATTGAGTCATTGCTTCATGTTCAAAAGATCTTCATAGTCTAATCTAGAGATTAAAGTCACAAAACTCAATGAGGATATATTCGTTATATGCATATATAGTTTTGTACAGAAGGAGGAGGACATTCACTGGATTACTGAACAAGATGCTTAAACCTCACAGCTTGCATATTAAAAATGCACCATTCGTCCTTGGATTTAGTTATGTTTTGTGAAAAGCCGCTCTGAGACTATATGTATTTACAAAAGCATTATAAAATTTACTTCACATAGCTGGACTAATGACTGAAGGTATTTCTAAATTAAATAGCGAGGACTGCAACAGATAACTTCGTATTAGCTGCCAGAGGAGGAGAACATAAATAAGTATAAATAAGAATAAGAATAAGCATACATAAAACAATGATACAAGATATTATGGCAGTCTTCAGCTATCCTCTTGATTATTCCTTCACTAAATAATTCCATTATAAAAAAAAAAAACCCAAGCACATGGTGTGTGTGTGGGAGGGGAAAAAAAAAAAGGTAGTAGTTTGTGTTGTCATGCACACATTACAAATAAAGGTTCTTGCATAGTGTGTGAGATAGTTCAAGGTGGTACTTATTTGCAGGATTTTGTTGATTGTGACCAAACACGTATCTCTTAACCTCGGCCATGATTTCCAATACAAGCATCTTTCTGCAAATTAAAAAAAACAAAAACAAAAAAAACAGTTCTTAACTGCAAAAGTCTGAAAATCTTATATACTGTAGCAAAAATGCAAACAAATGAGACTTTTAAAGTGTTGTAAAAAGCCAGGTTCAGTTTTTTATGTAAACAAAAGACAAGAAAATGTGTTGTTCATTCATAACACTTAACGATTAACATTTTTTGCATTGACCACTTATTCACTTTCTGTCATAAACAATGACCATACCTCTGACGTCCCTTCAGAAGAGTATAATTTAATGCACGCTGGTAAACCGACTGGTGGTTAGACCCTTCCAGGAGCTTTGCCTCTGCTCTGCACACGCTCCAAAGGACATCTGGTGACTCTGGGATACTACTAGAATAGTGGCATGCTGGCACATCGGTCTCAAGGTATTCATCATCCATTGAGGGGGTATTCGAGACCTCTGTGGTCCTGTAGATCTGGGTAAAGAATAGCTTGGGTTTACCACATAGAGAGGGACATTTGGTTGGGTAGAAGAGCTGCTGGAGATCCTCAAGCCTGATGCCAGTGCCGGTAGAGTCTGTAGCCAACAGATGAGTGTCCGTTCCCCTGCTGATGATGCAGCAGACAAAAAGATTGGCCATCTGAAGGATCCCGTTCCGGGTCAGGTCTTCCAAGACCTTGAGGGTTTCTTTTAGACCCAAGAGAGGGTGAAAAATGACCTTGAAACCCAGACACGCGAATGTCTGATTCATCATCTCTGAAAGGACACAATAAAGATTTCAGCACACAAATTGTGTTCCCAATTAAAAATACTCATTTTCAATTTGTAATTAAAAGAATAAAAAACTAAATGTTATGATGAAAATTATAACTTTCTGTATAAAATCAGAGGTGGGCA
>JAUMHR010000060.1:8314516-8329783 GCA_032361145.1 Enteromius fasciolatus | reverse complement strand
GCCAAGTGATTAGCACACCTGATTCTGATCATTTGAATGGGTGAGCGAAAACTTTTGGTAATATAGTGTATATAAATGAGTTAGGTCAAAAATAATCTAAAAGTAATTATATTTCCTAAAATGTACATGTAATGGATTACGCTACTAATATTTGTCAAGTAATTTGGAATCAGTAATGGATTACAATTGGTAAGTAATCTACCAAGCTCGACATCTCGACAGCTATAAATATTATATATGCTTTTAAAACGTCAACATTATGATATGATACCTCTTCAGGAACGCCGAGTCTTTTGGCTGGACTGAATGGCACTGACATCTTAAACATTGTTGGACCAATTTCTTTGTAGTTTTCCATCGCAGTTTTGGAGATGATAGTTCCCTGCATTCAGTAAACACAAAACAACTGCACATGCACTGTTTATGTGGTATGAGACCTAATAGAAGTTTACGCTGAATCTTGCATTACAGTTACATTACAGATAATAAACACAGTTTATTACACTTTTTTTAGTAAAAACCTATTTGAGGCCATAATACTTTTCATGCAAGGGGATTTTCCCACATTTCATTTGCTTATATTTATTTTTGTTTTATCCAAAGCAACATTCAAATGAGGAAAATACTGTAAATTAAACCCTTTTTTAAACATCCCTAATTAGCAGGCACTATCCAAATATATAATACATGCTTTTAAATCGGTGCAAAACTGGCACTAACTGGAGCCACAGAGTTGATCCGGATCCCACTGTCAGACCACTCAATGGCCAGGCTCTTGGTCAGGTTGTCCACCGCTGCTCTGGCCGCTCCTGTGTGCCTGTCATAAAAAAAGAGGATTTAACCAGCCAAACAATGTAAATTAACAACCCATATTTTTATTATATTGTTATAACAACCACTCACGCCATTCCAGGGAAACCCTTCCACATGTCTGCAATGATGTTCACAATTGCTCCTCCGTGATCTTTCATCCATGCATTGTATGCTATGAATTAAGAGTAGCCTTTGAATTTGTCATGCAGAATTGTCAACATGTCAATTCAGAAATGAACTGTATGTCTCGAACCTTCTTTGCAGCATAAGAACGTTCCATTGAGGTTGGTGTCAATCACAGCTTTCCAGCCTTTTGAACTCATCAAGTTCACTGGGCTGGAAAACTGGCCACCTCCATTATTCACCAAAAAGTCAATCCTCCCATGAAGCTTCAGAGTGGAGGCCATCAGGTTCTTCACCTGTTAAAAACAGGAGCTAAATAATCACACTGCATTATAATTCATACCTACAGTATACTGCTATTACTTATCATATTTTTCCAGCTGGAGAAACCCTAACAAAATTAACATGCTAAATGCAAAGACTATTTTACACACACTTTTCTGGCATAAAGGTATAAAATACAGGTTTATGAGACTGTCACCTCTTCTTCATTGCGGATGTTGCACTGTATAGGGGTCACTTTAGCTGGACTAGATGGGGGGATTTTCTGTATCAGCTCTTCAGCTGCTGACTCCAGACGCTCAAGCTTCCTGGAGGATATGACCACACTGCAACCTACAACATTTGTGATATTTGAGTATAATACTAAGAATTGAGGTTTTTGTTTGAATACTTTAAGTGGAAGATATTTAATAGTTAAGGGAAAAACGATGGAAATCCATTTCTGCTAAAAAAAAAAAGACTTTTTGAAAATTTTTTTGATTATGACAACAAGTTCTCGCAAATAGTTTATATCATGCAATTCTAAGAAAAAAGCCAACTTTTGCAAGTTGTAAAGTCAGAAAAAAATAGTGAGATAAAAAAGTCGTGGTTACCATTAAAAAATGTTTACAGACAAAACTTTTTTCTTTCAAGTACTGCTAATTTTTTTCTCATGCACTTCAGTAGCACGTATGTATACCACACTTTACTATTTTACAGTATACATATCTACAATCTGGATATATTTTATATATGATTTACCTCATTTACTATATCATTTTTTTCTAAAACATTATGCCTTTTTTCTTTCTTTTTTTGGACATTGATAGTATTTTTTAATTTATGGAGTGATAAAAACTATTCAAAATCATGTATAAAAAAACTTAATATATGAACAAAATGAATGAAAAAAAAAACTAAGCTTGAAATGTGTTAAAATTAATAAATAGACTGTGATATGTTACTTGCATATTTAAACGTAACAGAAACGAATATCATAATAAAAGATTTCAAATATATTAGTTTGATTTCCTTTCAATGTTTTATTACTAATATCTGATATGTAAAATGTGAAAATGAATATTTTATAAATTAACGTTAGTGACTGATTGCTTTGTGTGTTGCTCAATATCTGGGCTAAAGTTCAGTGCAGTCCCCATCTAAATAAAAAAGTCGAATCCATCTGTAAAACGTCCAGTAAATGCATACCTAACTGTAAGAGCTCAGAAGTAATAGCTTTTCCTATCCCAGTCCCACCTCCCGTCACGATCGCGACTTTGTAATTGAAAAGACCTGCTTTAAAAACACTGGACGAAGCCATGTCTGTGACGAAACGGACTGTGAAGCAAGCAAGCAGAGTCCGTTGATGTTTTAAAATAAAAGTCTTCTTCCGGTTGTGTTTGGTAGCTTCCTGTTCTGTGCGTGATGATTTTACGATCTACTTTTAATTATGAATTTTGCGTTTCATTACTATAATAGCATTTTCAATACAATACATTTTCCTTAAAAATCCTAAAAGCAAGTATATAATATATATTATATTATAATAAAATTAATAACAGAGAACATTAAATATATGAGTGGTATAAAGGATGGAAATAAAGTGAATTATAAATAACGTTAATAACACGCAAGACATCTCAGTATGTAAAACCATGTGATTTTATTTTACAGTATGTACATAGACACAAAACGAAAATGTATTCCATAACCGTATTACCTTGTCAATCATGGACAAACAAACTAGACAAATTAGGGAGTATGTCTTATGATGGAACTTCCTTTACTTTTAACAACAGTTCAGTGATTTAATGCCAGTCCATGTTGCTGAACAAGTACATTGTTTACAGAAATTTACAATTTCCAACATAATCTTCTAAATAGTGTGTACAGCACTCAAATTACAAACAAACAACTGATTTAAACAGTGATCTTATCTACATAAACCTGTGAATGATTGACGGGGCAACTTTTTGCCAGCAATATCTCCTGGGCACAGAGATTGGATACACGGAGATAGAAACATCAATCTGGATACACTGCTCAAAAGGTTCCCCTGTGTAACACCAGCAATGCAGTCTGATTGATTTAAAACCATACAAGGAATTATGATTTATTGCTTATTAGGGTTATACATGTATACACATTTACAAAAAAAGAAAAAAATGTCTGTGTATATATCTATATATGTTATTATCGGCATGGTTTTAAACATACACTTACATATACAGACACATCAACATTTTAATAACCTTGTGCAAATTGAATGAGTGCATACCACAGAGTTAAATACAAATAATAGGGCCACTGAATTAAAAGTTGCTCAATAAAAACACTATTTGGCTTTATATAAAAAAAGATTAGGTTGTATAATAAAAACAAACAAATAAAAACAGCAATGTTAAGAAGGCAAGTCTTGGAAAGATGGGCACTTCAGCTTTGTGATTTCTAAACTATTGCATATAACAAAAATGATCTGGCCCTAGAGGTCGTTTAAAGTAGTACCCAGCGTCTCACAGTCCTTTACAACAGCCAATGCTGCCACAAACCTGTACAACGTAAATGTGCTGATATCTACACATCCAATACAAAGATTAGGACTTAACTATACTATGACTGTATGTACATGAATTAAATACGTGTCTTCAAGCACTTGTGTGGTTAGCGTCAAATGTGAATAGTGGCCAAAGTCTTGAAACAAAAAAAAGAGAGAGCGTATGTGTTTATGTGTGTCATTCAGGTAAAAAATAAATTAAAACTGCTAGAAGCCAAACCAAAACAAGGCCTCTAAAACAGGTAAGGGTGAAAGTGCATACTGTAATATATCATGTGGTCACGGCCCGACTCTACTTTGAGTTCCTCTGTGCTCTCAGCGGTTCAACAACAGCGCCTCTGTGGTTCTTCCAAGACGTGGCCATCTCTTTGAGCCACATGAAACTAAAGGCTCTTGGAACGTTGCATACATGTAGTGGCATGTAGTGTTTTTGTCCCATGATACATTGCGGTCAGTAGCTGTTTTCGTGGCCAGCGAGGATGTAAAGATTGCTGTGTGCTGTAGGGTTGTCTGTTGGTCGGCTTTCCAAAACCACCACTCTATAAAAAACGACGACATTAAAACTAATAGAAATGACCTGATGCCCTTCCTGCATACATATGACATGGATTGGCATGCCAGTAATAAAGCGTATGATATTAATTACATCACATCCTCACCTGTCTGAACCTAGCAGCCTGAATATCCTGGAGTTGTCAGAAATCTCCTGTGTAATCTGGAATATAAAATGTGGACAGAATAATGGGATTGCACAATATGTCATTTCATTTGTTTATATAACATGGTAGCTTTTTGGTTTCTCTTACACTGCTCTCCGAAATGTGTGCCTCTGATTGATTAGATTTAAAATATAATAAATTGTAGATTTTACCATAACAATAAGATTATGATTTAAAATGACTGCAGTAAAAATTACAATAATATGATATTTATTTTGTATATCGCATTTAAAATCGCATAAAAATATACACACTGTTGTATTTTTAGACACACACACACACGCACGTATTTAATATAATATATAATTACATTCTTCATATTGCAACATTCTATTAGTGTTTGTTTCTGTGAAGGATTTTTTTGAGATATTACCGACAGGCTTTCTGTATATAATCTCTCACATAAATATAACAGGACTTGCCTCATTGGACTTGAAGCTGCGTCCTTGCATGCCATGCCTCCAGAAGGCCAACACACTGTCTTGAAGGCAAACTAAGAGGGATAGATAGATGCAGAAAATAAGAGAGTCATTAAAACAGATACTTAAATAAATTTAAAAAAAAGTAGTTGTACTAATATTTAGTTAAATATGACTAAAGGTGAACTGCTAATTGCGTGGGCTCAGAAAATGTTGTGTATTGTACCAATGTCTCATACCTATTGATTCAATCTGGAAGTAAAAAGTCAGTTCTGCTGAGAGTTTTCGACTGGACTTCAACCGACCTTGCAAATTTACAATCTTAATGCACCCTTCAGAGGAAGAAGAAACACAATTAATACTCATCTGTTTTACATATATGCATGCATCTGCTGTTAATCTATCGATGGCATGTTTGTACTTACGATCTAAGCAGACTAAAATTGTATCTCTCTCCAGCTGGGTCACATGGATCACGCAGCTCTGTGGGGTATCTGAAATACCAACAGCAGTTCTAGAATTTTCTGCATTTCTTAAATTAAAACGACAACAACAAAAGAATTCAAACAGGAATAGAAAGCTAATTTAAAAGTGAAAACTAAATCTTATATAAACAGATGATAAACTATTGCATAAACAATTTATTAAATTAATTGTTAAACACTGAAATCTGAGGGTTGTCCCTGATTAAAAACCATGCTGTGTATTGCAAATAACACTGTTTTATACTTTAAATAATTGTGCAAGTAGTAAAAAAACAACACAAATGGGGCAAAAATGCATTTTAAGTTTAGAAAGTCCCTTTTTTGGCTCCAAATGCCTACTTTCCTCTTTTACATCACCTACACACACACATTTTATTTATTTAAACATTGTATGAAGTTATTATGTTCTCTGTAATACAGATAATGCCAATGTATTTTTCAATGAGTCAGCTTTGTTAGCTAGAACAACATAACACTTGCTGTTCGGAAAGGGTTGCCAATTGCTAGTCAAAAAATAGCCCTAACTAACAGTGTTTCGAGGGGGGCACCCGGTAACTAAAATACACATTATTGGGATCGCTTCAACCCACGGACATGAAAAACAACTGTTTACACCCCTGAATGGTGTCATGTTTTAAAGTACCCACCAGAATCAAACCAGTTGGAGGTAGAGTTGGGGTTGAGCGTCTCAAACCGCACCACCTGGTTCAACTCCGTCCCTTTGCTCACAGCTATGCAGATGAGAGGATACTGATGTTCTGGAACCACCAGCATCTCAAACACCTCCAGCGGACACGGCAGGGGGAAGTCTATGCTCTGCAGGGAGTGAGTCAGTGCTTAATTTGGAACAGCGTGCCTTTAAAAATGCCAAGTAAAGCAATTTTAATTACAAGCCTTAAGTAGAAGATCAGCGATTTTAAAAGCTTAACGGAAGCATGAATAGCTAATGTGGTCTACATGCTGTTTCTGAGTTAAATACATCTCCCATGGATTTTAGTGTAATGCTAATTTGCATCTAAGACTTACAAATGTCATTGCGCCCTCTGGAGGTCACACTTGTAAGCCACTTATTTCATTGAGGATGTCAATGTAATAACTATTATGAGAATTAACTATAATTCGTTAATTGCGAGGCTTAAATTACTATTTCTAGTCTTTCCCACTTTCCAACTGAAATGAGGCAGGTATGTTTCCATTCACCTATTTTTTGGGTTTATTGCCATAAATAAACAACAACACTGAATGGAAACTACAAAGATGCAAATAAATTCTAAAAAGGTGATTTTTTATTTTTTTTTAAAATGCAAAACATTCAGATCCCGTAAGAAAACCTGCAAATAAAGTACGATTGAAACATCTTTACCAAATAAATTCCTTAAAATGCGCATTAAAAAAGACATGACTTTGCTATGGGAGAGCATTTCTTTCATTATAAAATGCTTGAGCACAGTCTCCTCAAAGCGCTTCATTTATAATTAACTCCCAGAACTGCATTCTAAAACAAAATAGTCAGAAAATAAAATAAAATTACTGCGTTTGGTCTGGAAGCTCGTAATTTATTGCACATAAAAATTATTATATAGAGTGCCTTCTTCTATATTGCTATGATATTCTTCATGATAACGTCCAAGTTCATCAGGAAGTGACAAATTTGTTTTATGCAATACTACAATTTTGTGCATAAATGTAATTTGTGACTATGGATGGAAATACAGCTAATGATACATGCAGCAAACAAACGTAGAGAGCACATCCTTCGAAATAAGACACAGCTGTTGTTTTGATGATGGGAACCAGTGACCTACCTTGACCAACATGAATTTCTGCATGGGCTCCACCCACTCAAACAGGACAACACTGGACTGAAAGGCACCGCACAGGTACTTGTGACCAGTATATGGATTTCTCACTGAGAATAAACAAGACAACAGATGGAAACAAAGCACAGTATAAAATCTTATTTTGATCATATCATCAAAGTCATCTGATCACAGTTGCTTTAAATGTTTGTGGAAACTGAAATACACTATAATAAAAAGATGCTTTTGATTAAACAACTGATCAGAAAAGACATCAGTGTTATAAAACTATTTGTGTGTTTCCATAAAAACATGAAATACTGTTTAGAGCATCCAAAATAATTAATTCTCAAAATCAGCATATTACTATGATTTCTGAATGATGAGCATTTATTTACAATCCCAAGAATAAATTAGATTGAAAAGTTATTTCAAAATGTAATATTCCACAATTTGAATGTATCAAACAAATATCTTAATTATTACAGACTTCTCCTGATGTCTACACCGTTCCTGTATATTTAGAAATACAGAAAGGAAGGAAATGATGGGATCTGCTCACCTACACAGCACTTTTGACACCCTTTCGTTTCTGGGATCTTAGTGGACACTGAGAATTTCCTGTAATTCAAATAAAAATGTAAAATGGAATATTTCCATTAACTACTGATCATACCCTTAAACACAGGATCTGAACATTTACCTGGGGATTATTTTGTCAGGCAATTTATGTGTTGGTATGGCAACAGGGAGCTTCTGCATTTGTCGAGCATGTTCAAATAGGCCCGGCAGACTGTGAGAGTACAGATGACATGCTTTTCCTGCCAAAAACACAACTTCATTTTTCAAAATATGGATACAGGACTGTCAGGTATCGCTTAAACATATGACATGTTACTATGGTTAACTATTTTAAAAGCACGGTGTTCTACCAAGTAAAGCGTGACTCAAAAATAAAAAAATAACACTAAAAACTGATGTAAAAAAAGCAACTCACTCTGAGTAATCGGTAATCTGAAAAGCTAAACCTGATTTTTTTTAAGCACAGCTTACCGGATATTGATAGCAGGCTGTTGCTCATGACATACAGCCAAGTGCATCTCCTGGGGAAAAGCTGAGAATCACACAAAAATAGCTTTAGCACAAGACAAAAGCACACCGTAGCGCACAAAATGAGTTTTCCAGACACCTTTTGATTTTTTTTTTGCTGTTACTACTACTAATGTAGGAAAATGAACATCTGTTTGGAAATATCTGAAAAGTAACATCGCACCTGTTCCATGGACGTCTCGTGCAGCTCATTAAGGTTTAATGTGTAAATACCTTCTTCTGCTCCAAATATAAGATACTGGTCTGAACGGGGAAGAGCAAAACAGACTTAGAGGCGAAATCCTTTTGTAGGCAATGTTAACATTTCAGAGTGGGTATATTATCTTGACAAGCTCACCTCGTGTGTCTGGGTTGATCCATGAGGTAGCACAGTGTATTTTTAATGGGCAGCCATTGAAGACTTTAGAGAAACATGCTCCCATCTGGACATGGAAAAAAAACACAGTGGATAGCTCAGATGCAGCTGAATAAATCATTGCTCATACACACAGAAAACAAACAATGCTATTAACGCACATCAATTTAAATAAAAATACAAGTAATTAAGTGACTGAGTAAACTATGATGTCCACTTACATGAACCTTTGGAGTTGGTGGGAGACCATTGCTGATGGGTTTCTGTGGAGGAAAATACAAAGAATGAATATAATATTAAAACAACATAAGTTTCACTAAATACATTTTCACTTTTAGATTAGCTTATTATTGCTACATATTATGTTAAAAAAATTATATTGTATGTATTATTGTTTTTATTATTATATAATGAGATCAATAATATTTTAACAATGTATTGTATACATATTTAACCCTTGAGCCTTCCTATTTTGGGAGTCACACTCATGGTCCTACCGGTCAAAAATGACCGGACACCTGAAATTGTACTTTTTTGCACCCTAGTAAAATCAATGTAACATTTTTTCGTTTAATAATATTTTTCTTTTTTCTTTTGTATTTTGAGAGAATTTTATATTACTAATTAATATTTATGCAATATTAATTAACAATTTTTCCCATTGAAAATTGCATTGAAATTTTTTTCTCCCCCAAAATTTTTAACATAGTTTTATATTAATGTTGCATTTATCATTAAAAAAAAGTCTAGACCTTTCAAAAACCAGGAACAATCGCAAATTTTGATATTTGTTTAGCGCCCCTTGGTCAAAGCAATGAAAAAAAACCCCGTGTAATTGCATATAGATGCTTTATAGGAATCTATAGAGGCTTATGAACTCCCTAATTGTTTTTAGCCATAATTGCTTACTTGCATTTAGTAGTAGACTTGAATATATATTAAGACATTCTTAAAGAGCACTTTTTGTTAACTTTTAGGGTTTTTTTGTATATAAAAATATGTATATAAATATTGATTTTAAATAGGTTTTTGCATTATGATTACTAACATTGCAAAAGAGCATCCATTTTTGGATTCAGAATGTAATTTTAAAATGCAGTTAATTCAAACATAATGATTTATGCAAACAACTTACAATGAACGTCTATTTTTAGGTGTAGGGTTGGTGTATGGCAATAGCACATGTAGTTTTTACAGTACAAAAACCATTACACTTATGCAATGTCCCCACTTTTCACAAAAATCAAATGTGTGTGTGTTTATTTTACAATCTTGATGATTTAGTGTGTCACTGCTCTAAGCTTTTTCTGTATTATTGAATATATTTCACATTTTCAAAACTTTGCTCTGTGTTACAGACGTGTAAGTGTGTGTGTTTGTGTGTGTGTGTGCGCACGCATTTGTGATTGACTGGATACGTCTATATCACACTCTTAATGTTTTATAGTATCATCTGGTCACTACTGTGTAGTTTTTTTCAGATTTGTGATTGATTTGTAGATTGTGTGTATTCTCTGAATTGGTGTGTTTTTGTCCATTTCCCATTCATTTTCAATGGTCGGTCATTTTTGAGTGTAAAATACTGTTTTTACACCCACTTAGCCTGTTCGAATCATGCCCTCAATTTTTTTCTGTGTTCACATTCCAAGTGCCATAAAAGTCATACATATCATACCGATTAAGCTGTGATTTTTTTTTTTTAATTAAAAAAAATAAAAAAAAATCCGGTCAGAAATGACCGAGGAAGGCTCAAGGGTGAGACAATAATATACTATTAAATAAAATTATAAAATGTACATAAACAAGAGAAGTTTAAAATTATTGTATTGTATGTAATACAAATATGTAATAGTAATATATATTTACATATTTTATTATTATTATTTGATAATTAATAAATAAATAAAACATTGAATATTAAATGTATTATAATAAAAAAAATAATTTCTTCAAATATCTGATCACTAAATACATTAATAATATGCATTAAAAAGGAAACAGTGATTTAAGAGTATTAAAATATAAAATTATATGTATACATATATATAAAACGTTTTCCTCCAGGAACCATAAATGTTACAAGACTCAATAATGGAATGCAGTAAAATGAAGCCATACTGGAAAATCTTTTTTGTCCTTTGGTATAGGAACAGCAGGGGGCATTGTGGACTGTCTCTCTGTTGAGGGCAAGTGTTCAGATGGGCTCATTCCATTGCCTGTGGGTAAGAGAAGATAAAACGTACAGTTTAGTTTTCTGTTTCTAAGTTTTAATACTATGTTTTTACATAGGTGTCCAGCAAAAAGTGAACATGAATCACATGTGAAAAGCTAATGGTTTTTATCTACATGCAGTTAAGAAGTTTAGCATTAGCAACATTGTTTACTAAGTTACTATTTAAAGCTGCCATCCTACGACACAACAAAAACTAGACAAGCCTAATGAACTAAAAATGAGGGTTGCAGCAATAACTGACAAGAGAACAATAATTTGACAAGGAAAAGAATACATGGGTGGAGTGGGTGACTCATGATGTCTTCAAGTGGGTGTGTGACATTTTCACATGCCAACACTACTGACTCTTTTTTTCTTAGAAAGGGCAAGAGGAAAGAATGACATGTAATCTCACTACAGGCTATCTAAAGAAACTAACAATGGGGCGGATTGAAGATAGGTTTGGTGACTGGGGTTGAACCAAGGGGAGGGCCTGTCTTACTGTCTCCTTCCTCATCATGGTCTTCTTCTTTGTCAAACGAGACCTGCAGCCTCTCGTCGAGCTGACTACATATCCCAGCATCCCCCTGGGTTTCCCAAGTGCCATGTTCTTCCCGACTGGTCTCATTACCTAAACTGCTGAGCTTGTTTGCGGGCAGTCGAGGAGGTGGAGGTCGAGGGGGTACGTTGGTGGATGATCGAGCTGGGCTTTCCAGCCCCGGGCAGCGCTTTATAGTGCCCTGGTTACCGTCATGATCACCGGAGGGGCTTTGATGTGTTCCAGGACTGGGCTTTGGCTGGAAATGGCAGAACAAAATTAGCAGCACGCCACCCTGTCAGATCAATACTGTGATTACAAAAAAAAAAAAAAGTGGATGCAAAAAAAAACCTGTAGAAGCTGTTCACTGATTTCCAATAAGCTTGCTTCAAGGCAAAGGAAGGACTTGGTTGCTCAAAATAAATCTTCTAAATCAAACCTCAACACACACTACCGCTCATAAGTTCAGGGTTGGCAAGATTCAAGATCAAGTCTTTTATTTATTTGATCAAATATGCAGTAAAAAAAAGTTATATTGTTACAATTTAAAATAACTTTTTTTCTGTTTTAACATACTTTATAATATAATTTATTCCTGGCATGATAAAATATAATTTATTCCATTCATTACTTTAGTCTTTTAGTGTCACATGACCCTAGACATTACTCTAACATGCTGCTCAAGAAAACACTGATGAATTGTTAAAAAAAAAACAGAAAAAGACAATTATATGTATATATAATTAATCTACAGTAAAATTCTTTACTGTCACGTTTAATCAATTTAATGCAATCATGCAGAATAAAAGTGATGATGCATCTTCAAACTTTTGAAAGGTAGTGTATCTTGTCAACAATAAAACTTCATTGAAGTGAATGAAAACCTCCTGCAAAGTTTTAAATCTGAAAGTGCATCGTATATAAAGTTACTGTCTCAAAAGAAAAAAGTTTAACTCTGAATCATGGAAAAAAGTCATGTTGACGTCAACATGAAAAATTAGCACATAGCCCATTAACTTGGTCTTTTAGGGTCGGCCTGAACGAAAATGCAACTTCTTTGCCACAAGGTGCAAGCTTAAAAGCTCATAAACACTGCTTTAAATCGACCAACACTGGAGGGGGTTTCAAAAAATTAATTACTGAACGAATCCTTTGAGAGTTGTTGAACAAATAAAGGTAACAATAAATGCATATTATAAGAAAATTAAAGTGTTTTTTGACCTTGCATGCATGTCAACCTGTTGTTATAAACTTTCATAACCCATAAAACTAAATCTTTATGTATAACAACACTTTGTGTTCTTACTTTGGGAGGAAGCGGTGGTGGGACCTTAGGCCTTAAGGTGGAGCTTTTTGTGCTGAAACAAATCAGAAATCCAATTAGATGAGTCACAATGCTAATAATGTATGCTAATTATGCTACCGACTAACTAACATCATTTGAGGGCATTAACAGGATGTTAATGGACCTCTGTGGTTGGTTTCATCAGATACTGGATCAACAGGGGTACAATATAGGACAGGAAACAGACAACAAACAAACATGCAATCAAATGCACCAGAAATAATTCACTCTGTAATGAAAATGCTGTTTTTATCTACTCCTCCTCATGGTATTTCAAACCTGTGTGCTGTTATTGTTTTCTCAGAGAAAAACAAAAGGAAATTTTTTTTATAGAATGGAATACAGTGCACAAGTCATACTGACTACTTACAGGACCAGGTGCGTCATTGTGTGTTTTTTTGGTTCATTCAATTCGGAACACAGGGGGGAAGAATAAATAATGACAACATTTTTATTTTTGAGTGATCTATTTCTTTTAATATATAAGCTTGTCAGCATCACTGAGAGAGGGCGCTATGAATTTTATGGTAGTAGTTGACTTGCATTAAAAAAAATAAAAATTGCTAAACAGACGATAGAATGATTCCCATGGAACTAAAAAAGCCATGATACACTGGCAGCATTTTCAGGTGACTGAAGAATAGTATTTGAGTCAAAAGAACAGTAAAGATTTTAATAAATAAATAAATTATATAATATAAATGTCTCACAGGCACTTGAATTCTTGCCAGTGCATCAGGATCTAGTGTTGTAACCTCTAGAGCAGCAGGAAGAGATTGGCTACAGAATCAGAGGAACTTACTGTTGCAATTCATCATCATGATCATCACCATCATCTTCACCCTCATCATCATCCTCCAAATGAGCCTCATGCCCCCTAATTGGGATTGAGAAGGTTGCGGCACTCATTCATTGAAGATTATTAATTTGAAGCAACACTTTCCTCCACTTCCCATGGGTAAAATTAAAGGTTAACGGGTCGATCACATAGGACATTCTTTGTTTTATTTGTTGATATATGTAAATAAACACTAACTAGGCTCTTTGTGTGCCCTTTATATGTTTTTTTCAGCATCTAATGCTATGAGCATCAATACACATTTCCTTGTCTCAGTGTTTCATTTCATATGTTAGTATGTCCTGTATGAACAAACCTGTATACACAGATTTTAAAGTAAACATTTAGGTACTGTAATATTACATTAATATAATCCAGCAGTTTAGGATGTTTCAGTGACATTGCCTTTGAAGATGTGTGACTAATTAATAACAGGTTCCCAAACACCAATCTACACGCATAAATTGTATTTAGAGAGACTAACTGGTTAATTTCCCCCTGAGGAATGGAAAACGAATACTGTGGCAAAAATAACACAGATCTCCAACACAGCATTGCCAAGCAAATCAGCCTTTGGTTCCACTCGGACAAGCACAAAAGGGCAAGGTTAGGTCACATCAAATATTGATCAGATGAAAAACCAGCTATGCAGAGAGAGAGTGAGAGAGGGGGATGTACGGGTAGAGTTTGACAGGGCAGCAAAAGATGGAAAGATAGAGAGAGAGAGGAAGCCGAAGGGAAAAAAAAGCTAATGAAAGAGCACAGGAGTGAAGGACACAAACAAAGCAACGGCATCATACCTCTGATGCAGCTCCTCTTCAACGGATTTCAAGAGGCTCCTATAAAAACAAAACAAAAAAAGATTTTATCAAAAAGGAGAAGTTACATAAATACGTGATTCTTTCACTGCAAAGCACACGATGAACAGTTTTATAACACATCAAGGGATCCATTAGTCTCATTGATTTAAGGCTAAATAAACAAGCATTTACAGCTAATTTGTCTCCAGTGACACTGGGAAACAGTCCAATGTTTAGTTGTTAAATTGTAAGAGAACGTCTGCATCCGACTGTCTGGAACCTCTATTCAAAGTTGTTTATCTACACTGCACTTAAATTATTGAACAGTAAGGTTTTCTGGACTAAAAGGGATTTAAAATGAAAGAAAAATCAGTAGATAAAACTAGCTTCACATTTCCTCAAAACATACAGCTGCAAACAGTAACGAGAGGCGAAGAGCAGCTCCACCACTTCCCTGGTGTCTGAACAGAGGAAAAAGAGGGTTTCCTTTTTAACGTTACTTGAAAACCCTTTAGTAACACAGTACAAGACGTACAAAAATATTCACAATTTGGCATCTTCAACATCAAAATCGCCAAAAGACATATAGTATCGCGATAACGATGACAGCCACCCTAAACATGAGTTACATTTCTGTGCACCGTGTGCTAGAGAAAACATGGATTTTTCCAGCATAAAACTAGGGCCTTTTTTAAAAACTGAAAAAAGGTGTAACTTTTAAAAAATATCCAGACATGCATAAAACTGCACTGTATATCAGTACTCCCCAATTATCAGACAAATACATTTACTAGGGCTGTAACGATTCGCGATATGAAACCGTTCGTTCTGTCGTTCTTTTTTACCTATGCGTGTTTCACACAGATGCACACAAATGAGCTCCTCCGCGAGACAGA
>JAUMHR010000060.1:8296862-8307150 GCA_032361145.1 Enteromius fasciolatus | reverse complement strand
CGATAGAGTCGGCTTTGGCTCGGGTGGCGGACGGGGAGGCGGAGGAAGGCAAAAAACGCAGATGCCGAGGATAGGAAGTGAGTGGTATTTAAAGCGGAGGATAGGAGATTCGCGGGGTAATCAGTGATAGGGAGATTGGTGGCAGCTGCGATCGTTCGTGCGTGCTCCTCCTGAAATCCGATTAATTGCTTAATCATCATATATATTTTAAAAAAGTCTATCAAAGTTATCCAAAGACAAGAATGCCATTTGGTTTTAGGTTTAAGGATAACTCTAATGTTTTGGTTCATTCAAATGTTGACTAGTGTATGTACTGTACAGTATATATATATATTATATATATATACACACACACACACATATTTGGCGGTTTACTTTTCAAAAATGATCACTCATTTAAGAATTCACCCAAAATAAAGAGTTCACCCATTAATTACTCACCCACATGTCATTTCAAACCTATATTATATACAATATATAATACCTATATATTAAATACAGCCTAATTGCACACCATCTGCACATGTCTATGGCAACATTTTATTTTTCATTATGTTAAAATGGGACATTTATTTAAATAGTATTAATATTCCACAATTTACTATTGTACTACGTACTGTACTATTTCTACTGGATTTTTGGTCAAACAAACGCAGCCTTGCTGAGCCTAACAGGCCTTTCGAAAATAAATTGCATTTACACACACACATACAGGCGGACACAGATTGTGAGTGTTTTAAATGTGATGGAAATCTACAAAATGTTGTTTATCGTTTGAGTTGGCGGTGGTGAAAAAAGACCCGCTAGTTGCAGCAATTATGTACCGCTTCTTTAGAAAGTGTAGGGCAACGTGATGTGAATCCAGAAAATAAGAAGAAAATCAAAGCATGGGGGGATGTGAGGTTCTTCTGATGTGAGGTCTATTCAGAAGATGACATCATAAGCATGAGGCTACAATAGAAATCGGCATTAATTTGATGTCCCGCTGTTAAAAAAATCATCTGGTTTATAAAAGGATGACAAATCCAGTTACAACATGAGAAAGTCTGAGTGCTCAAATGAGCCAAAGATGAGTCAACGCTGCATTTTTCTGCAGCGCTTAAAGGAAGTCTTATTGATTAGATGCCACAGAAAGCTGCATATAACCTTTCAATTATCGCGGTGGTGAGAGTGTGAGACAGACGTCTCAAATGCACAACAGTCAAACATGGTGTGAGAGAAAACAAGCCGCTGTCAGGAGACGAGCTGGGATTGAGGTGTATGTAAGGAAAATGTTACATAATAGGAAGTGTCAGCTTATAGGAAAAATCATTTGGAAGTGTTCACTAGATGAAGTTATGAGAACTGTGAACGGCTAGACAGGCAGTGTGATTTTAAATTAAGCTTGACATGAATGGGTGGTTCCACAGTTGCTCTGCTCCAAAACTTAGTTAGCTCCCTATGGAGGGATCATAGACACACTCCTGACAGAACGGCTGCCATTACTGGTAAGAATGCACTGAAACATGCTATAAAAAAATACTAGATTGTGGCAAGGCAAAAAAATATAGATTATACACACTGTTAGTTTAGCAACATGCTAACCCCAAACTCTGTTAAAAATCAGCTGTTTGCGTTGTGCACTAGGTTGCTGCCTTTGTAGAGCTTTCTAATTTTTGAGATTCCTTCAAAGCTCACTCAGTTTTGGAACAGAGCTGGTATGATGTAATGCTTTAAAAAAATTTAAATACTGTCATTAATTACTCACCCTTCACAGCACAAATTAAGATATTTTTTATTAAATTCGAGAGCTCTCTGTCCCTCCGTAGACAGCAACACAACTACCACATTCAAGGCCCAGAAAGGCAGTAAGGACATCGATAAAACCATGAAAGAATTCACCTAGCTTCACTGCAAAAATGCTTTTCTAATGTCTTGTTTTCAGGCAAAATATCTAAAAATTCTTAAATCAAGAAAGATTTTCTAGAAAGGGTAAAATAAAATTGACTTGTTTTCAATGTCCTTACTACTTTTCTAAACCTTGAACCTTTAAATTGGGTTGATGTCTATGAAGGGTCGGTTTTCATCAAAAATATATTCATTTCTATTCCAAAGTTGAAAGTCTTATGGGTTTGGGATGATGTTAGGGTGAGTAACTGATGACAGATTATTTTGGGGTGAATTATTTCTAAGTGTGTTTTGATTGGCTGTTCTGACATAATTGTTTGCAATCACAAATAATCCAAAAGCAAACAGCAAGGACGATGATGGTGCTCACCGGTTCATGATGTGGTTTTGTCTCCGTTGTTAAAGGAGGGTCAAACTTCACCTGACCGACTGCAAGAAAACAAAAACATTTTTAAAGGAACACTGCACAGAAATAATGGCATGGTTTATTGGATTTATCATATATGGGTGAGTAAATGCAGACAAAATATTTATTTTTGGGAAAAACATCATTTTATTTTAAACATTCAGTCAGTTCACTTATATAACTGGTGTTTGAAGTCTGAACTTTAAGTCACTTCATGCAGGCATGTTCACTCAAAACCACACATTACTTAAAGTCAGCATACATGTCTGGTGGGTGTGATACAGAATCGGGGGAAAAAAAATCCCCCAGCATATACTGACAGACGGATCATAGGAGAGAATTTCTGTTATACTCCTGCAGACAGATTTATTCACTGAAGAACTGAGGCTGAGAAATTCACTCAGCCATGCTCAGGAGAGCAGGAGCACCTGTCAGGTCTGCCCAGGGGAGAAATCCAACAAACACTCACAGTTAATCTCTGACAGAGTCTTCCCTTCCCGACTGGTACGGCTTATTGAGCGAATCCGATGTGGAACAGACACTGGAGGCTAAAGAGAAATAGAAACACACAGAGAGTACAAATAAACATGAACCAGTAAATAAAGTCCAAAAGAACAGTTCATCTCGAAGTTATTTAGAGTTTTAATGACCAATCAAAGTGTTTTATTAAGGTATGTTTATTAAAATAAAATAAAAGTTCACATTTACTATTATTTTTAAAGGATCATCATATATATATCATCATAATAGTAATATATAGTAATGAAAATGCTCCTGTAAATAAATAAATAAAATAAAAAATATATATACTACATTTGCCCTGTTAATTTAAAGGACCATTACATTATTTTCATAATATTTAACAGTATTGTAGAATTTTTTTTATTAACAATAATTTAAAAAACCTGATAATTATTAGACTGTGATGTAATCATCCTAAACATAAATATATATATTTATTTATTTTAATTTTTTTCCCTGAGTTTGGCTTTTAATGACATTAAATGATATTTTTCATTATCATCATAATGTATTATGAGTTGTAATTGTATAAATTTAGGGTACACCTCGTTTAGCATCATTTCAATGCATTATGCTGGTCATCATGAGACACTTCATTCTAAATATCAGCCTTAGTTATTAGAAAACCCCTATCGGTCGATCACTATTAAGCAATCTTATTCGACATGTCAAGTTGAATAGCTTTTATAAGTAAACAATGTTAAACCAAAAAAAGTTGAGATTGTAGCTGTGCTCAATCAATAGCTTGCATATTAGTGTGCCAATCTTAGTAGATCAGAGGACCAGTTAGGATAAAAACACCCTGTCAGCAAAATCAGCACACATCAATACGTTTAAGACGCGAGCGGCTTAAATGCTTACATTTCAGATATCACTTAATGCCATTGCCAGAGACTCAGTGGAGGGCAAACTCCGGAAGCTAAAAATACATGCCAGGCATCACTCTCTGATAACAGCAGGGGTCATGATGCTGACCCTCTGAATCCCTATCTGTCTGACGCTGCTGTCCTGTCTCACTGCAGCCCAAGAGAAAATCATTACGGCCTACTGGCCGTCCGACAGTTGGGTCCCTGATGGCTATCCTGAAAAGTTTCCTGTCGTTCATGAATCAGACACCTTCCATCAGCAGCACACACACACACACACAGATGCACACATGCCTATGGCTATGGAAACGCATGCATAAGCACCAAGCATGAATACACGCAGGCATCTGAATTATGAACAGGTCCAGGAAACAAAATGGTCGCTGAAGGACATCCTTCACTTCAGTTTCACAGCGGCAGGGCTGAAGTAGATGTGATGAGGAGAGATAAGACAGAGGAACAGACGCACGACCTTCAGACAACAAGGACACAGCAGGGCTCTGAAATAGAAATAGACAGCATGCCAAACACTGCGCCCTTCTCTCAGCGGACGCCTGTGAATATTCTATCACACCTCTTAGCACTTGAGCCACATGCTACAGTGACTAAAAGATATTATATATGCTTTCCAAAAAACATACACAGTATATACATTGCCAAAAAATCCAGAATGTTAATTTTATAAAAACAAAATCAAACCAATGGTTTAAAAAAAAAAGCCAGTCAAGAAAATATGTATATAGAAAATATGTCATTTCAGTAAAGAAAATATGTAAAAAATAATTTAGGATTTGATATATATATAGGACTAAAATTAAAATTGTGAAGTTTTTTGTTTTTTATGTTTGTTGTCTAAGATTTAGGCTTTTTTAAAAAGGACTGTGGTTTTTAAAAGTGGTTCTAAAACAGTCCTAAAATTAAAAGGTAAATATATTTTAAAAAAGTTAACATACAATCTCCCTATGTCTCTCTCCCTATATATATATATTTAAATAAGTATTTCTATTATATTTTTTTGTATTGTCTTTATCTGATTTAAATTTATGATTTTTAATTGACTTTCTCCCCACATAATTCTCATCAATATAATCAAACTTAAAATTACAAAAAAAATGTATAATAAATATATATATACACACACTGTATATACATTTTTATAATGAAAACAGTAATTTATGATCATGTTTGTGGTATTGATGGGTTAAATACGACCTTGACATCTTCTTGACAGGTTTGCATGAGATTCACCAAAAGTACTGAACATTATTTGCATTCAATGACGCAAGAAATTTCTCTAAAAGCTCTTTGATGCTGATGTTCTGTTAAACCCTTGAAGCAAACCTCAGCACAAAGAGGCCAGACAAAAATCTGTTGTCAACGGATCCAAATCCAGCTTTTGAACTGAGCTTCCGTTTCCGAAACCGACCTCTTGAGGGATCAACACTCCGATCAAAAATCAGACAAGAACGCAAAACTTCCAAAAACATCCTTGGGCATACCTGCGTAACTCACTCACACGCACTCACAAATTTTACTACTTGAGCAAACAAGAAAACACACATCATGCACAAATATGTTTGTCTACGCCATAAACACTTTAAACAAAAGTGACAAAGAAAAATAAATGAGACTATAAACGAACACAACACTCATAACAGCCAATCATCACGTAGTTATCAGCACTACAGTAACATTTCCAGATGCTCACACACACACACACATGCACACCCCTGATACCTTTCTGCAAGCTGCAAAGCGCAGGACTCTCCGGGAGAGAGGAGAGACTGGTAAAAACAACCCTCTGTATTTAAACTTCAAGAGCAGGAGAGGGGAAAAATGAATAAGAGAGGAAGTGAGAATGAATGAATGCTTGGGGAAAGGAGCAGAACAGGGAGAGTTGAAATGAAGGAAAAACTACGTCCTCAAAAAAGACTTGGTTCTCACTGGGGGACTGTGAAAGAGGCCAAAGGATTTCACAGATCTTAATCAGCAGAAGTAGCCCTGTAGCACAACCGGATGAGAACTTTAGAGACCATCGAAACGAATGACTGCCATTACAACAACTATTACAGGCTAATAATGAAGAAAGCCAGCCACTGAAAAATATCACCTCGATAAAATGGTTGACATATATTGAATACAGAAACTCGAGGGGCTCGTCAAAATGACGTCCGCACTCGTAGGATTTAGAGGCTAACGTGTCGGTTCCAACCGTTGGCGTTTTCTGGGCTCTGCATGTGAATAATAGTCCCAAAGGGGCTGTCTTTCTTGAAGTGATAGCGGTGATAACTTTGAGGATCACACAGGGAGATATACTGTACCTCCGGCTCGGGGTCGTCATCATCCAGGTCTGTGTAGGACGAGTGATCGGGGTTGTTCGCTTTATCCAGCAGTTCGATCGCCAAAATACGACTTAACGGCTGGGACACAAAGGGATGCTGAGGAGTAGATGGTTTAAATGGCAATGTTAGATTTTTTTAAAGGCATGTCAATTGCCTTCGGAAGTAAAGTCTTGATATATAATATAGATATATAATGTAAAAATATTAAAAAAATAAATAAATATGTAAAATGATAAAATTACATGATTATTATTTAAACTAAATTGAATAATAACTAATTTAATAATAAAAACTTAAAAAATAAATGTAACAAATGTAACTCAAAACAATTACACAAAAATATTATATATATATATATATATATATATATATAGAGAGAGAGAGAGAGAGAGAGAGAGAGAGAGAGAGACTATATGGTTTATAAAATATTTTGCATTTGATATTATAATAAAAATATATAACTACAAAATATAATTAATTAAATGTACATCAAAATCAAACCCAAAAACATTGTAAAAAATGACAATTTGAGAAGATACAAAAAGTCCCTCGTACCTGTAATAACTTGTCAGCCGATGGCCGTTTCTTTGGATTTTTCGTCAAAGAAAGCTTCACAAAATTGTGGAAATTATTGGTCCTTCGGGAACACAGAAGAGTCTTTAAATCTCACGTGTAAAGAGCATTTCCACTGTGATGCCGTGCAGTTTGTTAGCTTTAAATGTAATTACCCTAATTTGATTTAACAGAGCTGCAAGGTAATGGAGAAAATCTATTCGGTAGATGACTTGACCAGATTCTTAATCAGACAAGATAAGAGAATGTCAAGTCCAACCTTATTAAAATTCATAAAAGCAACCGTTTAGGGCAAATGAGAGTGCTTGGACCATATTTCATAGTTGATTAATAAAATTAAAGAATGGGGCATATAAAACACAAGCTAACTCTGAAATCCCTCTAGGTATCCATGATTTTACACACCTACCCAACCTAATATTTGCCTAAAAAAATGTAATTAGCACTTACCACTTAACTTTGTCTTTTAATTTGGGGGGTTGAAAGTTGCTTTTTGTCATCAGAAACAGAGCCCTGGAGAGACAAAAACAGGTTGGCACTGTAACAAGCAAACCTAGCAAATACGAAATATAGTAAATGAAAACATTTAACCCATTAAAAACATTGATATATTTCACTGCCCAGTGTATCACGACTGATACAGTATAGAGTTGTGAATTGAGAAGGTCTTATTCTGAAATATGTTCATTTTGTGAAGTTATTATTAATAAGATGACTGAACATTTGCAAAAATGACTTTGGTAACTGTTAAATACAGTATGGTCTTTTTTAATTAGGAGCTACAAATTCAGCCCTCTGTTAAATAGAACTCCATAAAGCTGCTTAACCTCTCACCTCATTGGATGAAGGTCAAACATTGGAGGCTGCAGTTCAGCTAGTTCAATAGCAGTGATGCCCACAGCCCAGATGTCACACAGGTGATTGTATCCTCCTTTCCTCTCCACAGCGGCCACCTCTGGAGCCATCCTGTTAGCATGGGTTACAGACACACCATCACTCATTCATGAACATCTACCTGACGGTTATGTACGATGTGCAAAAGGCATATGTGGCCTTGTAGAAAACTTGCATGTGTTTGTATTTAAATATACATATAAAATATACACATTGTGTAAACAAAAAAAAAAATGTTTTTTGGATGCAATTAATTGACAGCACTAAAAAATAATGTATATGTGACCCTGGATCACAAAACCAGTCTTAAGTCGCTGGGGTATATTTGTAGCAATAGCCAAAAACACATTGTATGAGTCAAAATTATAAATTGTTCTTTTTTGCCAAAAATCCTTAGGATAGTAAGTAAAGATTATGTTTCATGAAGGTATTTAGTCATTTAGTAATTTCTTACCGTAAATATATTAAAAACTTAATTTTTGATTAGTAATACGCATGGCTAAGATCTTCATTTGGACAACATTAAAGGTGATTTTTTCAACATTTAGATTTTTCTCTACTCTAAGATTCCAGATTTTCATATAGTTGTATCTCCGTCAAATATTGCCCAGTCCATCCAAATCATACATCAATGGGAAGCTTATTTATTCAGCTTTCATATCATGTATAAATCTTCATTTCTGAAAATTAACACTTACGACAGGTTTTGTTGTCCAGGGTCACATATATGTTTATAATATTTAACATCAGTATATTAGGTTACATTTTAAATTACTGTATGTACAATTATATTAATTAATAAATTACTGTATCAATATGAAAAGTTTAAGACTATGTCTCCTTTTTGTTTGTTTAATTTTAATAGTCCTTAAGAATAAAAAAATTAACATTAATTAGAAAAAAAATTACTCTAAAAGGTCCCAGAAAATGCATTCATAATAATTATAAACATTTTTGCATTTTTGATTATAAATAATGTGTTGCATTTGTGGTATAATAAAGCTGCTGCATACCAATAAGGAGTCCCGATGAAGGATTTTCTTTTAGCAAGAGTTGCTGTGATCTGTGCAGATACTCCAAAATCAGCTGCAAAGAAAAAGAAAGAGAAGACCTTTACTACAATCTCACAAGCAACTCTCATTTGAGTTGTGTATAACAGATGCTACTATGTGTCTAATTCGGTCTTATGAATTATGAAATCTGAGAGCTGCGTAATGCCACAGCGGATCAAATGTGACAATGTGAACATAACACTTTTACACTTTCTAAATGATTTGAGCTCTTAGCATTGTAAGTAACTTCATTTCCCAGTTTTAAACATTAATCAGAATGGAAAGAGGGTGTTATTTTCTTACCTAACTTGACGTAACCATTGTCCGTCAATAAAATATTGGCACCCTAAATAAAACAGAAAAACAACAAATTGACATTGCAAGGTAGAAAACAACTATTATAAGTCATTATTAAATATATTATATGTAAATTTGTGAGATTAAATGTAAAAATGAATCTGACAGACCTCAGAATCAATTTTTTTTTGCTTTCTATAAAATTGCTCTTTCAACACCTGCTTTCATCTATGATCAGAGATGTGAATGCAGCATCTGAGTCATACTAATTACATCTCCCTCTGGCCAGGTAACACATTTTCTCTTGCTTTACCAGTGATTTGGCTTTGGCTTCATGTTTTGGCTTCACCAAATCACAATTAGAATCTACTAATGGCTTTACTTCAATATTTTTGTTTGCTATATTCGTAAACAGCCATGCCACTCTTTTAACTCTACTTTTATTTAGCAAGGAACCACTTAACTGATCAAATGTTTCAAATGCATAACAAAATATTTCATATTTAGGAGGAATTCTTCACATGTACAGTATATGCTTAATCACGTATTTATTAAAAACATAATACTAATGGTGAAGTGTATAATTTCTGCACGACTAGCGGATCTTTACATAAGTGCAAAATAATGCTAAAGGAATCGTTTCCTAAAAATAATGACTAATTGTTAATGCAATCAACGTATGTGAATCAGAAAAGCTGATGTGTGAAATTCTGTGTCAGAAAATAATAAGCATCAGAGGAGGAGGGTTTATGTGCTTTTTAAACCAATCAGCTCCTTTCATTTAAGACACACAAAAGCTAGAATAAATCATAGCACCTTTATGTCTCTGTGCATCTTTCCTTTGTTGTGTAGGTAATACAAACCCTGAAAGCAAAGACACAAACACTCAATAATCAATAATAAACAACTCATAATCATCTTAAAAACACATTTACAACCTGTTTTTTAGAGAACGGGGAGTATGAAATATCTGTCAACATGTCTACCATTAAAAATTCAAAAGCAGTTTTCATGGTCACAGCAGATTGCTTTGGTTGTCAAAACAAAGTCCGGTAAATGGCTTACCTGAAGGGTTTCTCTTGTTACATATGCTATCTGTGATTCTGTTAGTGGCCCAGTAACTGTGGAGACATATTTAGTGTGCATTAGCAGTAATATAATCTAAAAAAAAAAATCTATGAAAATCCCATTCATATTAGATTATTAGCTAAAACAGCCTGACTACAACTGAAACGTCTGAACATTATAAAAGTGTGTACACATCAGTTGAAAAATGAGGCATGAATAACTACAGCACATCTTGCTTAAGCTTAAACGTGTTTAAATCAAGAATATATTGATTCTTCTCATGCCACACTGAGAAAAGAAAGGTTTAACTCTTAAACTCTGCGGACCCGCCGGCGGGTCCAAAATTACATTCAAATTCAGCCTTGAATTTTTAACCCTTTG
>JAUMHR010000060.1:8269601-8279726 GCA_032361145.1 Enteromius fasciolatus | reverse complement strand
TGTATATATATATATATATATATATATATATATATATATATAAAAATTGTAAGCAATGATAATAAAACAACTCAACCATGAAGAGTAGGGCTGGGCGATTATACGATCTCGATTTGTGATCGCGATCAAATTAAGTTTGATCACGGTTATCAGCTGTGGGTATACTTTCTCGATCACGTGCATAACATGCTGCAGTAAAGTGCACGACAACAAATAACAACCCGCTTTCCTGACACCGCTCTGTCTGCTAGAGTTGTGACGTTCGCGAACGAAACGATTCTTTTGAACGCCTCATAAAGATGAACGATGGGAGCCGAGTTGCGGCTGGGTGGGAGCCGTTCTTTCTGTCCTTCTTTTTTCCCTATGCGTGTTTCACACAGATGCACACAAATTATCTCCTCTGCGAGGCAGAACATTTATATGGGGTGCTACTGCCTAACAGCATTAGTGTTGCCAACTATTTCCAATGAAAAGTAGCTGTCTGCCTTAAAAGTAGCTAAATGTTGCCAGATGATGTCACGCTCTAATTTGCATATCAATTATGTCATCACGTAGTATCTGACAAGTGTAAGCCTGTCATGTCTCTACTCTTTGAGGCGCTGTATTATATTACAATAAAACATTACATCCAGATGCACAATAAATAGGTTCTTATTATCACATTACTTTGCATGATGACGTCATTGCGTAATCACAACGCAAACGCATGTTGTGGCATTTTCTATATGGCTCTTGTTAAAACATGCTATTTGCTTTATTTGTTAATAAAAAATAATAAAAAAAACGAATCTCTGTTTTTTTTCTATTTTACTCCAGAAGGGGGGGGGTCTTCTGATTAAAAAATCGTGATTAAAAATCGAGATCGTTCAATATGGGAAAAAAAATCGTGATCACTTTTTTTGCCATATCGCCCAGCCCTAATGAAGAGGTATTAAAATTTTTGTTCAGTGCCTAAAAACATTAGCCTGGCTTCCAAGACTATTACAGCTTAGTCTGGCCAAGCTACCTTACTACCCGCCTTCTGGGAGGCGGGCTTAACCTGCGTTAATCAGATGCCTCTGTATACTACTGGACGAATCTACAACCAATCAAACCACTCATTCAGATGACGTATGCGTAGCGACGGAACCTGAAGCCACCGTAACCTTCATTAAAGCAGTAGGGAAATGTCTTTACTTTAATTACTTCTGCTCCGTTTTCAAAGAAAAGCTGTTTTGAGAATTTCTCGAATCAAAATGGTTCTCAGACGCAGAACTGCTGTGTCATCGCATTACACCCGCCTCAGTCGTGGCGGGATGGTGGAGGAAGCCCGTTTCTCATTGGTTCCCATTTTTTTGGGAACAGAAATGCTCTAAAACGGCAGCTTGGCCAAACTTTGCTTGCGAAAAGAATGTAGCGTCAAAGGAAGTATGGGCGGGCCCAGGATATAAAAACATTCCAATTATTCTGATTTTCCCAAAGGTTCAAATATGTACTTTCTCCAGCTTCTAAAACTACTTTCATAGAAACTATGGTTACCATGTATTATCAATTTTTGTCATTTTGCATAGTGAAACTTTCCTGAACATCAAAAGGAACAAGAAGCATGTAAGTGTTCGAAAAGAGAAGGCTGTGGGTTTTTGTTTCAAACTAGCAAAAAAACAAAACAAGCAAAGGTTTGAGGTCTGCTATTGTTCCTGCAGGTCCTGCTGTATTGCAGAATTGCTATAAAATCAAAATGAAAGTCGCACTCCACTGGTTTCCTTTAGGCAAGAAGATGTCATTCATCAATCCATGTGGCTGGTGGATAAAACAGGTACATCCTTTACTGTGACAGCGATATCCAATATTGTCAAACAGTATTAAACCCCAGTCCCCATTTGATGTTGTCTCCTGCTTTGGTCTGGGTTTTATATCAAAAGCTTTTCCACTGACACTAATAATCTGCGTTTGCCTTGATCAGAATGCGAAGCCTTCATCGTGCATCTGGACACAGCGGATGGCATCCCAACTCAAACATTTGGCCACTCTGATGAGTCCAGAGCGCTTATGTAATTAATTCATTTTAAACTTCCTCAAATATTTCAATGCATGCTAATAGTAAACTATAACCCAATACCAAAATGAACAAGGAAGAAACACAGAATCAATTTTCCAAAGGACGGACTAAGAGCAAAGTTCTAGGTTTTCAACCTCATTTAGTAGGGAAGCAAAAGGTTTAGCAAATGCTCTTATCCAAAGTGACTTACAGTACATTTACTAGGTAAAACCCCACCAGACCAACCTGAGGTTAAATGCCTCACTCAAGGACACTTGGTGAAAGCTCAAAGCACACTCCACAAAGGCCTCAGCTTCAGCCACTCCACGATAGCAGCTCCTAAATCAATGTTTTCCAACCTTTTTGTCCAACCTACCCCCAAAGCCTCATCATTATTGCTCAAGTAACTCTTCATCAACATCAAAACATTTTCAGTTTTTAACTTATTTCAACAACTGTAAAATAAGCCCAGTTTCCACCACATGAACTTTCCCCAGGAACTAGGGAGTTTGGATCAGTACTATAAACAGGAACCAGGATCTAAAATATTGCTGGGTATAAATTAACCTCTTAGAAAGTCCCTCAGAAGAAACTCAGAAAGGCAGTACTTTCAGTAAGGTCGGACACTTTCAGGGGCGGGATTTGGGTGCTAAACCTGCTGATTGGTTCATGCATTGTATTTTAACCACCATATATTCGCACAAGTTTTTTCCTTATTGTGTCATAAAATGCAGTTTTAAAATTATTTCAGTCGAGAATTTAGTTTTAAATTAAATCTGCTGTTTATTAATAAAGACAGCATCTATTTGAAAATGTGCTTCGGAGACGCGATCAGCGGGCACTCAGTGCTTATGTTTCCTGACAAACTCTTACTAGCGCTTCGTACATTTGTCGCTGGCTCTGATGTATCTGTAATGGTTAAACATAGGATATAATTAATTTAGTGTAAATCTAACAGGTAATTTTTGGTCTTTATTCTATTCCATTCTATCTATGTTAAAACAAAAATTAACAGAAGCAGTACTGTTTGATATAATATTAGTTTGATATATAATAGGTCATTTACATTCCCTGAACAACATTACCACGGCTGTTTAAATGAAAACGAAAAAAGGCAGTGGTGTTTGATAATTATTGTAAATACACAGTGAGGAAAATTGCAGTACCCAGACGAGCTGACTGACGCTATCAAGTAATTATCGGACTAGCTTCATCCCATCCACAGCAGTTCACGCTCCTGAGCCGAACTCATGAAAGCCCAACTACAGAGGACTCAAGTCCTCAATTTGCATTCTTGCATGCAGACCTACGTCACCAGGCTATTTGCCTAATTTGCCTGGAGAAAATCTTGATTTACACTACGTTAATAAAAAACCTGCTGCTTTTGTTTATGGTAATTAAAAATAAAGCTGAAAAAAAGAAAAAATAATAAGTGAAAGATTCAGAAGAAACATTAAATGGAAGTTAGAAATATTGCCTTATCGCTGGCTATTTACTTGATTCATATATTCCATCTGATAAAAGCTACAGAGTAATGCGATCACAAAATTATGCCCCTGGTAGGAAATCCATATACTTCAAAGTATTTAATTTGAAAGCCATAGATATGAAAATCACAATTAGTTACTTTAATAAATGCAGTATAACCTAATATCAGCTTTGAACAGGTAAACAGCAAAATGAAAAAGTACACCTTGAAATCAGATTAAAGACCCCCTAAATATAAAAGGCTGTCTAGAAGTGTATATAGAGAGAAGAGAATACAATATAATATAACAGAAGAGAGACCAGATGAGAACAACATTAGTTTCGTTTGAGATTTTCTTACCTGGCTCCAGTTTAATGACCTTGATAGCAGCCAGCTCTCCTGTAGTAACATTACGTGCCTGGAAGAGAAAAACAACAGCACTTACTCAACCGATCTCTCAATGTTAATAACCATTATTGTGGCTGAAAGACTTCAGATGTGATCAGAGCAATCAGCAGATGAGTTTTGCATTTTCTGAAAAACACATTTCCGATTCTACTGAAAAATAAGTACAAGGTGGGAACTTATATGGATACACCTTAATGAAATGGGAATGGTTGGTGATATTAACTTCCTGTTTGTGGCACACATGTGGGACACTTTTCAAGATGGGTGGTGAACATGGTGGCCATTTTATTATTTATTTATTAAGGTGTATCCATATAAATGGTCCACCCTGTACACTTTTATTAGTATCAAAAATCATCACAAATAATCATTAGCCAAAATATAAATGCAACAGTGCTTTCTGTACATGTTTAGCTTGAGTCTGTTAATGGGGTAAGACTTAGCTTAAAGCATTACATTAACACAGATTTTCAATAGTGCAAGTGTCAATAACGCCTATAACTAAATTGCATGTTTAAATAGGGTAAACATAAAATCGAATAGACGCTTACTGCATTACCACTGTGCCAATATGTACTGTGCATACTTTTGCAATTTCTTGTTGTTTTTAGAAGACCGCTGATCAGCGTTCGTAGACCAGAATGCTAATTCATCCGCATGCCGCAAATCTGAATAGTCACATGAGCACAGATATTTCACGATTCAACAGAAAGTTTCATCACCTTTAAAACCTAAATACAAACAATTACTGCTTCACTGATCAGAGAATCAATATCCTCACCAATGGACAGACTAGTGGCTATAAAACACTGTTGTTCAGTGCATCACGATATTATTCAATCATGATGTGGCAGCAGGAAAAACATTAGACAAAATTAGCCCAGATTCAATTAAGATGTCATCTGTGAAGTGGTAGAAGTATTTCTTTTTCTTTCTCCTAGCAACAGCGTGAGATCTGACAGCTAGGCGTTGGCAGCAGTGAAAACAGGGGGTGGGGGTAGACTGAGCCGAATATTACCGGGCAGACCACGGCTGACAGAGTCCCACAGAAACGATACACTGATGAAGTGCACTATGATAGAAAAAAAACTTGAAAAAAACTTGAGGAATCATAAAATGTCAAATTAAAGGGTCTAAATACTCACTGACAGTTTGTTTGGGTTGCAGTGAGTAGTTTTCAACCACCAACCAAAAGCATGTTTAAAATGCTAAATGTGCAACTATATATAAAAGACTATATTTATTTCTTAAAGGTACCTATTACTAGTGTACATATTAGTACTTTATGAACAGGTACCACTCCAGTGAGTGGACAGACTAATCGATAAGTATGGAAGCCCGTTTACGTCATCGAATAAAAAATAATGGTTAATGCGATTTATACGAGTTATAAACTTGAAGTTCAGAGAACAAAGGTCACAATTTTTTGTTTTTTCGCAATTGCTAGTTTATATCTTAGCTAGTTTATACTTTTTTTTTCTTGTAATTGTGAATTTATAACTCGCAATTCTGACTTTATATCTCGCTAATCTGACTTTATAATAGGGGTGTCAAAATTAATCATTTCTACGATGCAATGCGCTGCAGACGAGAACGATTCGGTATCGGTTCAGTAATAGACCAAAAACGGTTATAACATACTAATGTGCTTTGTCGCAGGATACAATGGCTGAGGGAGGCGGATCTCGAGTGCGAGTAATTAAAATTGCTCCAACTACTTTAAAAGCCGACATCTGGGCACATTTCGGCTTTTATGAACAGAGCTACTGTCTCAGGTTGTCGAGGAATGGCAGGTGTCAGATAAAGTGCTTGTGACCGATAATGCATCGAACATATTCGCTGCAGCTCAATTTAGAACATTCCCTCACGTTAAATGAATCTGGCATCGCAGCGCATGCTTAAAGTGGCCGCACTCTCCCGACTTTTGGCCAAAATCCGCCAAATATCTTGGCCTGAGAAATCACAAGCTGATAACTGATGTCAAAGGAGAGCAATCCGACAGTGTCTCCCATTGCTCCTCTAAATGCTATTTTGTTTTATAAATTATAATTTCATATATAATTTCATTATACATTTGTTCAAAAATTTCAGTGGTGGAAACGGGCTACCAGAGATAAGAGATTTTTTAACTTGATTTTTTTTTTATTTGCATTAACTTGTATTGTACGTGTTCCATGATTAAGCATTTTAAGACCATTTCCACTTTAAAACCCTTTCAGAAACACATAATCACAGTAGCGATGTACATCACATAAATTGAAACAAATGAATGGACGAATCATTCACAATAACGTCCAAAAAGTCAATGACATACATTTAGAAAATATATAAAATTTTGCTAATTTTAAAGTATTAGGGGGCTTTTTATATTTTATGTTTGACAATGGTGGGATGCAGCATTTTTAAAAATTTAACAATTTTTTTATTTTACATGATAAACCCCCATTCTTGGTCCAAAATGCTAAAAAATGGGGATGCAAGATGTCCATGTATCGCATGTTTATATTTGAAAACAAAAGCACAGCTTAGTGAAACAATTTTGAACATTATGCATCAAGCATCTGGCTAATAAAAACACTTCCATTCTCCTCTATCTGAACTCAAGAGTTATGCATATTTAGAAACGCCTTTAGGTCACCCCAAAGACAGCCTAATTATACAGGGCCTCCTTAAGACATAACTAATCATTCTGGAAATGACTAGCTGATATTGAACACATGTTTTGCATATCCACCAATCACCGTAATTTCATCTAACATCATTCCAATGCTTTTAATTAAAAACATCTATTTTTGGTTTAAACTAGACAGTTGCAGTCAACAAATGAAAAGAGTGAAGCGTCCTAATGCATGATTAATAATCAGTATTTTTCAAAGACATTTCGCTTATCGAAAACAACTCTGGAAAAACATCAGCAACTGAGTGATATGATCTGAAAAGGAAGCTACAAAACACAGAGACATCCTGGGTAACTAATGCGAAGATGTCAGGAGCGATGCAGCTCTGCCGAGATTGTGCGAGAATTCACTCTGAGGTGCATGTCAAAAATGTTAAAACACAACTGAAAGCTCCCCTCCAGAAGGCTGATGATTCTCCGCCGTATATTCAAATTCCTGTTGCGAAATGCTTTGAAGGAAGCCCACATGCTGAATTCTTTCACCTCAAAGATATAAGGCGCTGAAATCGAACCTAGATTATAAACACAGAGCGGCTGGTATGTCACACTGACATGGACAAGATGCATGAAGTGTTGGGTCATATCAGCACATTACTGTACATCATATCCCTGCTTTAAATCATCAGTAAACACACAGCTAATATATATATAATTAAAAAAAAATTTTCAGAAACAAAGGACGGACTTTCTTTGGTGGAAGATAAAAAGGATCTTTTGAATGAAATGCACATCTCCATGCAGTATAAATGGATTTTAAGATTGCACAAAAAAATACAATAAAGCTAATAAACGCATATGATTCATGCACTTTTTGCAGCTCTACTGAAGCTTTGTACGTGAAACAGATTGAAATTAAAGTTTTATGTAAAACAGCAACCAGCAACATTCTTCAAATTTTCTTCTCTTGTTTTACTGAATGACGAGGGCTGATAATGTCATAGTATTTTTTCTCATATTCCGATACTTACAACTCAGAAGCTGCCTGCTGAAATGTTTTTAATTAGACCAAATCATGAGTGATCAAAAATTTAATCTGGGTATAAAGCAAAGTATAATTCCTTTCCAGGATAATCTGTTTATGTCTACATAGAGAAGGGGTGCAGATTAGTGCTGATCAATAACTTCATCAAGCATCCAGGCCGAGCGGTCAATACCTCGCCTTGCAATCAGGCACATCATATTGTCTGGTGTGGTTTAAAATGATGTGTTAATGATCCTTTATAATGAGCCCACCACCAGCCCAAGAAAGGTGAAAGCCAAGGATCGTGGGAACCAACCAACCAACCGACAACAGCTGATGTCCGGATCTGATGACTGTGAAAGTGTGGGATAAAAAAAAAAGTAGCCTATGCAAAACTGTGACTCATCTTGACAGCTCAGGGTTTTTACAACTTCTTTTGCTCTTAGAATTGTGATAATGGTTTGACGTATAACACTGCGAGTTAAAGGAAAATTTGGGGGTTCGGCATCAGTCAAGCTAAATTGACAGACCTTGTGCTATTGGATTTAGGCAGCTCTTAAAGACACACAACACTCTTATTTTTATTTTTTTTTTTACAGAAGTTTCACTTTTTTTCATTATACTTGTTGTTTCACAGATATTTTCTGTATTTTAAAGTTCCACCACTAAATTTACAGATAATTGCATGTATTTTGGTATTTTTGTAGAGTTTTCTGTATTTTCAAAGAATAATGTGTAATTTTACATACAATCTTATTTATATTTACAGATTCTTCATGTAAAATAAGGAAACAATTGATTTTTTTTATCCTCAAATCTGTTAAGCATTTTTTTTTTTTACACTATTAACCTTGTCTCTCAAAGAAATGCTCATTTCAATCATTATTTGATAAACTATTTGTTTTCGGTGATGGTAAGTGTAGTGTGTGTTTGTGTGCATGCACCATGATGATGCAGATTCAAATTCGCCACCAATTTAGCCCCGCCGACGGTGGTCGGTTGAGCTGCTTCTGTACGGTGTTACATATTACTGTTAATATTATTTCAATTTGTAATCAGCATAGATCTGAAGTCTTATAATGTAATACATAGGGCTGGGCAATTAATTGAAAAGTAATCGAAATCAGAACCTATAATCGGTCAAATTTTTTCAGGCCGATTATTTTGATTACTTTTCCTTTAAAAACAATACCGCGTGTGGAGTCACGTGACCCGCTCCGTTACGTTACCCTACGTTCATAGCAGACATGACTTGCGCAAATGAATCACGCTATTCACGCATAATTGGATGCTTGAACATATTTAATTTACTCTGTTCATTCGCACGTGAAATTCGCTTAACAGCAAACGCGAATTGGCGTCATGGGAGGGCTTCTGCCAGGCGCTTACAGTCTCTGTACATCGCAAAGGATATGACTAACTTGGCTACAGTGGTGCGAAGCGGGTTTAAACACCTCGTTAAAACTCTTGACAGAAGATACTCTGTGCCATCGCGATCACATTTTTTCTGCACTGCCAGAAATGTGCAAGATATAACCTGGTTAAATGGTTAACTTGCTTGTGTTTCTTAGTCAGAACTTCAACATGACAAGATCACCTCATGCAACCGTGTTTAAGAGAGTTTTATTTACATCACAACAATCTGTTGTTTACATTGATACATTGCACATTAAAATTTGTTTACAGAAAATGCAAGAAATGCACTTTTTAAAATATTATTTACAGGATATACAAGAGTTATTTTAATTAGAAGAGATACTGCTTATTTTCTACTTTTAATAAGAAAAACATTGAAAAAAATGTATTGATTATTTAATTAATTTATTTTTAAATAAAAAAATATATATATTCTTATATATTCTAACAAAGTTAGTTTTAGGCAATGTGTGCGCTTTCATTTCAGTTGCTCAACATTGATGTTTAATAAATAATCATAGATAGAAGATGCGTGTTTCCTTCAATGATTTTAAAATCAAGTAATGCACCTTCATTCAAAAATCTCTCACTTGTAATATGTGAGCATATTTACTGTACAAGATTTGTCAGTGAACTATAAGGGCAAAAAAATAAATAAAATAAAATAATCGTTCATTAATCATAATCGAGTTAAAATGTTCAATTAATCGAGATTTTGATTTTAGGCCAAATCGTCCAGCCCTAGTAATACAGTAATACAACAACTTCTGAATTTTCTTCTCATGCTAAATCAGTGTAGAACAGCTGATAAGACGTCTGTGAAATTTATTGTACGAAGAGAAGTACTTTTAAAGAAATCTGAATTATATATGGTAACAATTTAACCAAAAGCAAGTTTATAGCTAACAGATCTTGGACAACATCGGCCGTGATCCACTCACGGATTACTGGATTCATTTAATATAAAATGTATACTTTTATTGTAGCACCTAGCCCAACCTTTACCCTAAACCTACCCACATCTGAACAATATAAAACACACAGACAATATAAGCGCAGTTCAAAGGTATTTATTTCAAAAACTGACCATAAAAAATTACTAACAAGTTGTTGCATTTCAAGTCCTTCTGAAGCCATACGATGTCTTTTATACGAAGAAGAGAGTAAAATACAAGGTT
>JAUMHR010000060.1:8259025-8269501 GCA_032361145.1 Enteromius fasciolatus | reverse complement strand
CAGTGAAAAATCACATCCCAATAATCCCAATACAATAATGGCAATATAATTAACCAATATTTGAATCCAAATTCGTGTGTGGATCACGGATGATGCCTGTCACTGAATTACATTGTAATCTTTTACGTGGTAGTATCACGCAATTTTTGATCATTACGTGATACTAACACGGAATTATGAATTAAGAGTTTGTGGTTATTTCACGCAATTCTGTGAGATCAGGTTGTTTTATACGTTTGCTTAAGTATTCTGCATTTCTAATTTATTTGTTCTACTGTAGTTCTTTGTAATTAGCTGGTGACAAGCATTATGAAACTTCTATGGTATAATTATTTTTTTTTAAATAAAAAAAACTGTATTGTGAGAATGATATATCATATATATAATTGGAATAACCTGGGGATCATTAAATGATGACAGAATTTTCAGTTTTGGGTTAACCATTCCTTTAAAACCCAGCCTCCAGGTCCCCGAGCGTAACCCTTAACCATCCACACTTCTCTATGCCCTTTTTCCCCCAGCAGCACTGAGGCACAGAGCAACCGCCAAGCACTCCACCTGCACAGGTGCAGCACACAGTGGGGCTGCGAGCTGCTGCCATGTCAGGTAATTACAGAGAGGCGGATAAATCACTGCAAGCTTGGCCCCCGACCAGCCAAATCTAGGCCAATCATTTTCTGCACTGCCTGGCAAATTTGATGCCTTGTATTAACAATTTATTGTGCCAATGCGGCACTGACCTCCGATAAACAACCCGTTTTCCTCACTAATGTCTTTCCTGCACTGGTGTTATCAAACATTTCATCGGATTCATTATTCATGCTGTATTGCAGTTAAATGCAGAGCACATAATGCATCAAAAATTCTACCGCGCGCCGACAGGAGCGTGCCTGGGCTTGCTAAAACGTGATTATGAAACTACAGTACAACCAAGACGACTGTGTTCTCCGAGTCTGCCATCAACAATATAGTTTGCACATATGAATCATTACTACAACACAGTCGATTAGCTGTCTAATAAGTCTAGCTCGAATTCTGCCACCAGCATAATTAAGTTAATCCCATTCTTGTCCAAACAAAGGTAGAGTATCAGTCGCTCATGCTCACCATGGGAGAATACAATTTCTCTCCACGGCCCCGTTTGTAGGACAGTAGATCACTCTGTCACACATATCTGTATTTCTGCTTATTCACTGAAAGGATGCGACGAGGTTGAAACTGCTTTAGTCTCCAGAATATGGAGAAATCTCAAGGCCGCTCAAAAGTAGGCTAGATGGCAAGGACGTTCTATTAAAAGAGACCATGTAATCCAGTCTGTTGTGAATTTCTAATAGGCGTGAAGGCATAAAACCCATGAGAGTAAGCAAAGGTGTTGACAACGACTTCTTGCAAAAAGTGATGAAAGAAAGAATGTGTGACGGCTGGAGTACATTGACCTCAGCTTTGTGAGACTCCCGCGAGGTGTTTCAAGGTTTCCTCAGGGAGTAGGTTCGAGGGCTCTGACTTTCTCGGACTAATGAGTTCTGGTTGCCCACCTAGCCATTATGGTCTGACACCTCTCAGTCACAAAAACAAGAGAGAAAAGGTACGGAAATGCTTCATACAACCAAATAGCAACTTGCAGAAAGAGAACTGACAAAAGCAAAGCACTTCCAAAATCTGTAAATGAATATATGATATATAAATATTTGGCCTCGCAGTACTTCAGGGAGCAATCCTCATTACTAAATAGGATTTTTGTCTTATAAAACTCCTAATTTGCTGCTTAATTAGTAAGGTAGTTGTTAAGTGTAGGATAAAAGGATCAAAAATATGCCCATGCTGAGTAAGGGATTTATATATGATTTATAAGTGTTCATAAACAGTTAATATCCTAATTTGCATGCGAATAATCAAAGTGTTACCAAATATTGGATATTTGATAGAGAAGCCACCAATTATAGAACAGAATCGTCTATATGTACATACAATCCATATATATACATACACTCCATAGTTTATTTATTTAAATTTATTATTGTTTTTGATTTTTATTCTTTGTTGTGTTGTTGTTGTCTCTGGTAGCTGTGACACCGAAACTAATTTCTTGTATGTGCAAGCATACTTGGCAATAAAGCTCTTTCTGATTCTGATATAATGACAATAATCACCCCGCAAAAAATTGGGTTCATTTTTCCTTTTTGAAGAAGAAATTAATACTTTTATTCAGCAAGGATAAATAATTAAAATTAACCAATAGTGACAGTAAAAGTTTATTTAGTAAAAAAATTAAATAAATTATACATGTATATATATATATATATATATATATATATATATATATATGACAGGTAAGAAGTCAAATTTACATCACAGAAATAAAGTACTTTTAAATATTTTTTAATATTTAAAACTATAAAGTAACTTTTTTGTATGAAAAAAATATATAAATTAATAAAAATAAATAATTTTTTTGAACATGTCAGAAAGAGAGAATAAATCAACAGTAAATAAAAGAATTGTTCGATTTAGGTATACTGATATCCTACATGGTTCATTTCATTTCCATGTGAATCAATATTAGACCATTCCAGTTAATTCCACATATCTCTTATTTATCTGAGTATATTTAAATAGTCAGGACTATTGAAAGTCAGAGATTGTGAGTATGTCCCTAAACTAGCCGATACCAATCTCAGAAGCATGATAGTGTTACAGGATGGAGCAGTGCCCAGCTGTTGAAACAGGTGAATAATTAATGATCATTTTTTCCCGACAAAGTCAATTCAGAAATGCCCTCGCATCAGCTGCACAGCGGGTCTACGCACATAGGGCACACATATCACCGAAACTCTATCATCTAGAATTTCATCCTGTCAGAATGTTTTTACAAATGCACGACGCAAGCCACTTGGAGAACCATCTTCCTGTGTAATCTGCGTGATTGAAGGTGACTATTGCAATCAGGAGTGACAGGATGACTGCTTTTCGTCTTTGAAGGCAACACGAGACTTCCTGGGTGAAAAGAATGAAAGGGATTAACAGAATAAAAGAGGAATTGTGAATTTAATCCACAATTAAACCCTCCAGTCGGGTCAAACCAAGGCCTGGGATGGATGATTCTTGCATGAAGCCTGGAAATCCCACTGAGAAGGAACCGTAAGCTAATGGTACTTGATTCCACCAAATGATGTACATGATTTATTCTTCAAACCATAAGTGAAATCAAACCACTCAGGCCAGAAATAAACAGATTTTGTTCTGCTGACAAGAACTAACATCTCTCTTTTTGTTCTATACGATCCATTTTATAGTGTCTGGAATGAAATCAACCTGCCTTGAGACCAGCAGTGAGTCAGAGCTACTGTTTAGACTGATCGGGCCTTTTTAAGCAAACTCGTGCGGTGAGAAGCCAAACTTCCTGCGAGAGAAAGAAATCTGTGTCTGTAAAGAGGGCCAGGAAAAACACATTAGAAGTCACAAACAGGCAGTGTCGTGCGAGAGGCTTGCTTACACAACCGTCTTTCCACAGCAACCTCCTGAAAGAGAAGCAATCAATTCTGCCTCAACACGATCACAATGCATTACACCTCATGCGACAGCTTATGCGCTCATTCTTTTACTGATAAGGTTCTCACTCTCACACATACACATCTTTCCGTCGCTCGCTGGCGTTTCCTCAGACCCTAGACGTAAAAATGGAATCAATACAAAACCACTCGAATGCAGGCAAGCCACAGAACTATCAAAATAGCCCCACCAAGACTTGACACATAACCAATATAAACTGATCACACTGAGTAATTAGTCATATCCTTACCCTTGATGCAGCAGGCTTTTTGTTCAATACCTACTTTCTTTGCTCAATCAATACTTTACATCTCTGTATGCTTTCAAGCCCTTTAAAATCCATCAGGAGCATGTTGGCATTACATTTACTTCAAACTGTTAAGAAAAACAAGCAGACCCAGTAGACAAACACCTGTTGAAAACGGCGTGGTATTTAAATTAGCGCTTAAAGCTAATGTCCTGCTCTGCTGTGAATGAATTGGGTTTGTTGTAAAAGGGATTGTTCACCCCCACAAAAAGAAATCTGTCATCACTTACGCCAACCTGTATGACTTTAAGACAACATTGTGTTTATTTTTTGTCCATATAATAAAGGCAATAGGGTCCAATGTTGCTTTGCGGCCTACTTCACGAGTTTGCGCTAATAGATGAATGAATGAAAAGCAAATTTGGCATGCTGTCCGGGAAGCGAGCCGGGAGAACGGCAGGCTCTGAACTCTAATGGTCTGAGCCCTAGCGAGGGCAAGGTTCTCGATCTCCAGTTGCCCCCCTGGAGGAGTGGATGGAGCTGAGAGGAGGTGAATGGGGAGGGTTTGCACAAGAGCGAGATGCGGATGAGAGGAAAACGGGTTTATTTATAGTAGATAAAAAGGATGTGATTGGGTGACCGTAACGAGGAGATTGATTAGATGATGCCATGCAGCTGCGACTAATTCGGACAGCACTCCTCCTGAAACTTTGTTATTATCAAAACATGCACTAATTTTCATTGTATGGACTAAAATAGTTTGTGTGTGTTCAACGGAACAAAAAGTTGTACAAGAATGACATGAAGGTGAACAATGACAATATTTCCATTTTGGGTGAATTCTATTTTTAACGTTTGAGTAACTATAATTGGAAAAGTCTGGTAAACGTCACTTGAAAGTCTGTCTTTTTCAAGCTCAAGTTATGCCATATCGATTAAGAATGATCAGGCTGAGAAATGAGAAACACGATAATTTCTTCTCAATAGCATTAAATCAGATTGTTCATGAAGAGAATTTCCATGTGAAATTTAATTTGTCATCATCTCTTATCCGCATCATCATCTGAAGTCTAAAATTATGTGGGCATTTATTTTTATGTGTGTACTTATATGCCACTAAATGCACCAGTAAAACAGCCAATCAATTTATTTAGATCCATTGCAAACACCCTATTGAAGAATTATGACACAAATTTGGATCACAACTGTCTAGACATTAAGTACTGCATGACTAACTCGGTAAAACAACATTAATTACACTAAACCGCCACAGACATTGAGGAGGCCACACACCACCAATATTCAGAACAGCGGTCAATCAATGTGGGTTTCTCACACAATGATCATCTTCTGCGATCTACAATATTCGGTTACCTTCTAGATTACAGTTGCTTATTAAAGAAAAAACATCCAAGGACTGTAAGTAACTGCACAGCTAAACTGCACTCAATGCTGTTAAACCAGACAGTAGCCAACATAATCTGTTATCTAAAATCCTTCCAATCAGCATAAACAGAATTGTACTTATCTTTTACATAATCCTATAACACGCTCTGTCAGATAGATAATACACTGTTTCTTCTGACATTCTTCTGACAAGTATGACATGCTGATCTTATGCTGAAGACGAGACGAATGCAGACTGAATACAATTCATTCATGTAAAAAGCTGGCCATGTGCAACCCTTGACTGACAGGTGAAAGGCTTGCAGGGTTACACTGACCTACTGCTGAAGATTTACTCGGATAAAGCAGAGGATAATCCAGCACATTTCACACCACTTGTAACATCTTTTAAGTTAACTGCTCTAGACAACGGTATCTACAAGCCAGCTGTCACCAAACTGATCTTTCTGCAGTGCTTGGTTTAGTTTCAGTGACAACCACAAACTTAAGCAGTAATATCACAAGGCCTTCCTCAAATATTTGCCATGTCTTGCACAATTTTGCAACAACTCGTGGGAGTGACATTGAAAAATAACCACACTATCGTGTTATTCAGTCAAGATAATGGGAATAAACTCAAATAAGTTGACATGAAATCATGTGAAACGTGTAAACACATATAAGCTGCAGATGAGTGTAATTGAGTGTCATAGGCCCGGTTTCACAAACGGGGCTTAGCTTAAGCAAGGACTAGGCATTAGTTAAATTACGATATTTAAGCAACTTTTACAAAAATGCCTTATAAGAAAATATTACAGGTGTGCATCTTAACACAGAACAATGACACTGACATGTTTTAAGATATGTCAGAGCAAGATATTTTCATCTGAGACAGTTCAAACATGCAGTTTAGTCTGGGACTAGCTTAAGCCTTGTCTGTGAAACTGGGGGATAAAGTTACAGAGTTCAACAGGGTTTTGGTGCTTTTGTTGTATTTCTGACATGGAAAGTCAACAAATGTTTTTTTAATTCATTCACGGCATTTCATCACGGCTGAATGAAAGCTTCTTTCACAATTCACTTTCACCGTTTGGAAAACAGACACAACAAAAATTATGATGATTGAGAGGGTCTTATTTTCTGTTCTAGGTGAATAAAGAAAGCCATGCAATTTTTGGAATGAAATGATGGTCAGTAAATGTATAGTCAATGTCATGTGTATTTTAGTAAAGCAACATAAATTACAAATCCCCTACTGTGGACTTATAGGACAAAATCTGGGTACTTTCCACTTAATGTTTTATGAAATTCATACTGCTTTTCATCTTCTAAAAAACAGTAAATCTTTCAGATGCAACCTATATTTTTGTTCTAATTTGACTCCATATTACCAGTAAATTAAGTATTTCAAATTTGTTCAAAAGAAAATATATTACTGCCTTTTTTATATGCAGTAGTAACTCCAAAAACTCCATGACAGTTCTGGTCATGTGATTTTTAACATGGCGGTGCCCATGGTGGACCCCCTTCATGTAGAATAAATCAGCTTTTACTAGAAAAATTATTGGTTTTTAGTCTTTATATTGTATGAGCGTACATCATTCATATTATATTTCTTCATAGTGCAATTAGTGTAAAAAAAAAAATTCATAAAAAATACTGTGTACACCTTTAAGTGATCAGTGCCCTGGTTCAGTTCAGAGAAGTACAATCTTTATGACTGCGTTTCTAAAACATTTAAACTCCCATATGCCTCAAACTGGCTTTATTATAAAGATTGGACCCTTTAAATATGGACTGCACTGTCCAAAACAAAGGCCTTGTTTGTAGAAAACACATTTTTTACCTTGTAAACATCCCCGTAGGTCCCGCTGCCTATCCTCTGGATAAGCTCGAAATCCTCTTGCGGATTTCGCCTGGATAGATCGAAACTAGAGTTCATCGTGGGGACTCCGGCCTGTGACTATCAATGATAGATTTGCTAGGGGCCCTGACACGGACGAAAGGAGAAAACGGGGGAAAAAAATAAACATACGGCGTCAGAAGGGAATCTCACTCTCAGTACTTGACTGTAACTTTAACATGGCTTCCCGTGAGCTCCAGTGCGCATGCGCTGCGCTCTTAGCGGGGGGAATGTTTGGAATGGGAGGATGAAGAGAGGAGGAGGATGGGTTTGGGTCAGATGACCAGAGGCGCACCAGAAACTGACCTGCTCCTGAGGAATATTTTGCACAAAACTGAAATATTCTTGTAGTCTATTTGAACAGCGAGTTCTGTAAAATTTCATTTTGAATTATAAATATGGTGAGTGACACTGGTTTGACAGCCTATCTTCGTTTGATATATATTTAATATATTTCTACACAGTGCAGAGTTAACTTTTAATTAAAAAAGATACACCATTGACATCTAAATTTGGAAAACCTTATTGTAGCCTGTTTAGATACTTGACTTAAATGAATCACATAAAAGCAGAAGTTAGTTCTTTCTCTGACTAACCTTTCTTGCATGAAGTTCAACCCATAGAATGACTTCACATGAAAAGTCAAAGTGAGGACTACTTTTGGCCACCAAAAAGAAACCAGGAATTACAATGTTTTATTTTATTATTATTATTATTAATTATTATTTTCACATATTGCATTAATATTTTAATAATAATTTAATTATTTTTAATATTTAATAGTATTTATTATATTACAATAAAAGGGCAGGGGCAATTGATTTGGATGACCTTAATCGTTCTTCTTTCATTGTTTTTTTTACTGTTATTTTCTGGTTTGTATGTAATGATAACATTGATTGGTTGCGGTTTCCTACATGAATTTTCTTGAGAGTTACCCAAGGCAGTTAGAGATCTGTTTTCTCACATCTATCTCTCCAAATATGTGACAAATCACAGACAGTTGACAAATTAACAGTTGTCAAGATTCTCCATGTGGTTGTGACTTACAAAACAGTCTCATACTTCTTCCTCCATCTTATTCTCTTTCAGCTCAGAAAGGATTGTGATTCAGCGCTATTTATTTCCGAATCACAGAGCGGTGTGTGCCAAGAGTGAGCTTCTGAACACATTTGTACTTACACCATGTGGTTGTTATGAAGGTTTTATGAGCCAGGACTATTCAGTCTAATTTATTTCTCAAATGCCAGGCACACATCCAGGATGCAATTTATTGACTGATTAATAAAGCATGCACTGGCACAGATCAAGGTCTCAGCATGACGGCAGTTATCAAACAACCAGGCACATACAGCTGGCCTGTATAGCTTAGAGAATTCCTGGCTGTTCTAGATGTGCTTTCCAATCCATTGTTCAGGTTTTTATTCAATTAACATAATTTTATTCATTTTCCATTTTTATCTATATTTTATTCACCATTTTTCTACTCAATTGCTTACCAGTTTCTTAATATATGTTAAAAAATATAACTAGTTTGAGATACATGTAGATATATAGATAGATTTTTTACAGATCTGTATATTTTATTTATTATTTATTTGATATGTCCACTGTATTATGTAAAATGGCCAAATTTTGGTCTGATGTATCAGTCTGACATTAATGCATAATTTATAATAGCATATAAATACATTTTGACCTTGTTATAAGTCACTTGTGTTTATGTTTAATTGATTAACCATATATAAAAAATTTTTTTTACAGAATATTACACAAATACAATAATAAAAAAAATGTTTACCTTGAAAAATGTGTCTGAAATATGTCGACTAAAGCACAATTACATTTTCATTAGCCTACATTACAAGGTAAATTACATTTTAGAAATTATAAAATAAAACAAAATATTTGTTGCAATTGCATAAATAATTTAAATTAGTTTTTTTTACATTTTTAAACCAACATGCACATAAAATATGTTTTTTTACTTGTATAGAATGGTTTAAAGTAGATTTATAAAATATGTTATTTTTATCTTAACAGACATAACCGTCCCATAAATAACTGTTTGTTACTACAAAGCATTTGTACAGAAGTTCCTGAGTTGTTGTCCTTTTTTTTTTTCTTTTTTCATAATGTTCTTCTGCTGCATTGATGTTTGGCTGGCCAAACTGTAGTCATCATCATCATCATCATCATAACAGTTCAGTCGCGCGCTCGCAGGAAACCGCCTAGCCTGTCTCCTTGACACACCCTTAGCTATTGTTGGCACAGTATGCGCGCGACAACCTTGACATTCCCACACGCGCGTTCAGTTGCACGGTGAAATCTTGTGCTACGTGGATGCATCACCCTTCTCAGAAAAACGGAAAGAAGAACAAGCGGCTACTGCAGATAAAGGAAGATACACAAACGCCGAACAGAGTGCAGGTAAACACACACGCACGGCCATCGCGCATCCCCATATAGATGCCCACAGTACCGTACGCGCGACACACTCCGCTCATCCACCTGTAATGACAGATCGCTGCTCAAAGCCGTACATTGTACCGGGAAACGGCGAGGAAAGTACACTTCACGAGAGATATGCCTGAGTGAGTTGCGCGGATGTTGGAGACATGGAGAAACGGGCTCTTGTAACGGCGATCAGCTTGTCCATGAGCCTGCTCGCGCTCATGCTGCTGGTCACGGCGATCTTTACCGACCACTGGTACGAAACCGACACCAGGAGACACAAGGAGAACTGCGACCAATACGGGTCGGAGTCCAACGACCAGAAGAACAGGGAGATGCCCATCTATCACCTGCCTTTGCTGGACAGCGGGAATGCGAAGCGCAACCTGGCTCTCATGAAGCCCATCCATGTAGGCAGTCGAGAGGAGGAACTGCTGGAGAACTGGAGAGCGATTTTGGGCATGGGCATTTTGGAGACGGAGTGCGGGCGCCCGCTTTTCTCCACCTATTCTGGACTTTGGAGGAAATGCTATTTCCAGGGAATGGACAGGGATATTGACAAACTCATTTTAAAGGGTAAGACCTGAGTGGAAAGTTGATTTCAACGCAAAACACAACACACTCAAACGTTTGCTTATAGCTCTGGTAAGGGTTGGTACCGGTTCTGTTGTTTTTTTTTAATTACCAGAACCGAACGACTTTCGGGTTCTTTTCTGTCAGGGTTCTCAAACGTGTAGGCTATTTTTTCTGCATCTACTACAAACAGTGTTTCCTGCATTGAATCTCCAGCGCGCGACTAGAGTAGTTCGATTATAGAACGAATGAATCGGTTCTTTTTAGTTAACTCGCCTATAATGCATGAGTGAACGATTCAACTGAGCCGACTATTACCAGTGTAAGATATTACGCGAGACAGGAGTAGCCAGTACAAATGATT
>JAUMHR010000060.1:8242996-8258925 GCA_032361145.1 Enteromius fasciolatus | reverse complement strand
GAGTGAACGATTCAACTGAGCCGACTATTACCAGTGTAAGATATTACGCGAGACAGGAGTAGCCAGTACAAATGATTCTTATAGAAGCTGGTTCTTTGCAGTGAATCAGAACACCTATAAATCAATCGGAGAGGTTTTAACCCGCTACTGTTACTCAAGACTCGTGAGGCTTAAATCAATGCAGCTTGGTTGTATGATAAGATGCATTTACAGATACTCATTCTGAACGTTATTGTGACATGTGGTAGCTTATTGAAATCATTTTTGTAAATATGCAGTTAGAACTGTATTGGATTATGTCGACTAAATGATAAAAGCATTTTGAAACGTTGAATAAACTCATAACTGTCAAACATAATGGATGAATCTTTAAGGAATCGAAACAGAACCAGTTCTGGCAGTTTGACAGATGCTGTAAAATGTGTAGACTTTGTATTTGTGAGCGATGATGATGGTGATGATGATGGTCTTTATGTGTTGCGTCAAAAACATAGGTGAGTGTGGATGAATATTTAGCTTATGCAGACTCGTTTCCTGGAAGAAATATTGATTTTATCCTTTTTGTTCTGACACTTATCCAAACTTAAGCTTAATGGACTTTTTGCTGACACCGGTGCCTGCCATTTCCCCCCCTCTCTCTCTTGACCTGTTTATTTTACTGCAAAGGCACTTTCTGCAAATCAATTTCATGCATGATGGATCTCAACAGAACAAAACTTTATTAAATTGCCAAGTAAGCCAGCTGTTCTGCAAAACTTTCCTTTGAAAGAGATGAAAGTCTCAAGGTGAAAAAAGGCACAGGAAATGAGTGATGATTCATTGTCAATACAGATTACAGAGATCTGATCATGTCAGGATTAAAAGCGGAAGCCGTGTGCCACCTTGCATTTAAATCAAGTCCAAAGTCACACAGATCACTTGACCTTCAGCACCCAGGCTTTGATTTGTGACACAGCCTATTACCATGAGTCCCCGAATCAGCCCATCAAAGAAGAGAGGCACTCTAAAGAGCTTCTCATCAGATCCCAATGAAATTAGCTCAGGTTGAGTGCACCATGGCAACCGGAAGATCCAATTCCTGTTTACATTTTTGACTTTTACATGCATCAATAATACTATGCTATATAATAACATAATCCATTTAATAACAATATTATAGCCTATTTTACAGTATCTGAACATGCATTTACATATGAACAAATCACAATTCATATAGATGCAACAGACAGACAGAAATCATCTTGCAGTAACCACGATTGTAAAAGTTATGGGAAATTGGTCAACAGGTTGGGAAGAGTTTTAGTATTCATTACAGCACATGGCTGCAACTTAGTATCACTTTAAGAAAACCTACAGAGTTGAATTCATTACAGAAGAAGTGCACATCTATCCTTTTTTCCTAGGTTTTTCGTTGGCTTGGCTGTGAATTAAAATGCAGTCAATTCAAAGAAGGCACATTTCAGTTTCTCCCACACATTCCTAAGCAACTGATAAGATCTGCCAGACTGAATTCATTTTTCAGAGTGAATGAAAAGTCATGCAGCTGACCGCATCTTCACGTTATGTTGTTTTTTCCATTTTTCTGCACCTAACTATCCATCTCAGGCTTGCTGCATAATGGCTGCGGTCTCAACATAGCTCTCAGTATTAGCTCACAATAGCAGCCAAATATGTGTGGTGTGAACCCAGGCGGAAATAATGACAGAAGGTCACTCTGTCGGGGAGGCGGGTGTTTCAGCAACGCTTGGCTTTATACTCAGTCTTGGCCCAGTGCTGGAACGTCCAGGACACGACAAATAGAGTAGCAGAAATGAGTGCAAACATTATAACAGCAACAAGCTTGCAAGAATATTAAGCAGTTTTTATCAACAACTAGCATCACATGCCAGAAGATTTCATTGGTAAGATCTTTGCAAAGCTGTATTTGAAGGGCAGAGTTTGCCAGGCATGTTAAACCAGTGTGTGATCTCTGTGCAGGTATTGCAGACCGATGCACATCTGTCAAGTACCATTTCTCCCAACCCATTAGACTCAGGAACATCCCTCTCAACCTGACAAGGACCATACAGCAGGACGAGTGGCACCTCTTACGTAAGTTGTCCAAAGCTTCCTCACTGCCTTCTACAGCTCTTGATATGCATTGAATATTAAGCAGAGCATGCAAGCTGGAGCTAAGTGTGCTTTGCATAACGAAAAACATGCAGTGTAATACCATGTAAAAATGACACCTGGCAACTAAATATATGTTTTGACAATAATTTGATTGCAGTTATGATACTAAAATCAGTTAAGTGTATTTGTACATTGATTACACAATGTACAAAAAACTGAAGCATCTGTAGCTGGAAGGACAGTATACGGAGGATTTTACCTAGTAAAAATAGATTAAAATGTATGTTATGAAATTTATTTAATATTTTCTGGAGAATGTACTTGAATGTTCTTTGGAAAAATACATTGTTACAGTGTATAAAGTTTTTTTTACCTACTATAAATGTACTGATAGATGTAAAAAGCTAAAGAGAAATATAAAGCAATAGCTTTTAAAAGTTTTTTTTTTCTTATATAAAAGTCTTTCTCTGCTGGAAAACACATGTCTAAAAATATCATCACCACAACCGCTGCTCTGTAGAATGCCATTAACTAGCAACGGCACAGAGCGAATAAAAGTGTGATCTTACTAAAGGCTACTAAAGTTGCGCATTTTGATTTCTTTGCCTTTTAAGATCTTTAGTTTTTATTATCTATTATACCAGTGAGTATACAGCTCATGTGTTTTGTGCTAATGCGGTTATTGCATGTCTTGTAATGAATATGTAATCATAACCTTTTCCTGCATCTCCATGAGATGATTATGTGCCCCACGGTGCTATTTTGTGTACACAACCTTGGTCAAATGTCATTTTTTCGTTGGACGGAATCTTATTAGCTCTTATGATGTTGTAACTTAGCAAGTCTTGAGGGACACTGCAAGCCTTAATTACAGCCCTCGTTAAAATGCCTCCTAATTAAGCTTTTCTTCCTCTGTGCATGTATCCCAATCAGATTTTATAATGTGATAAGTTAAATGTACTGAATCAATATCTGCAGTCAGCAGCTCCCAAACTTCTTTATGCATGGTGCTTATTGAGCTCGGTGAAAGTTCCTAAAGATAAGGTGTTACCCATAGCTGTATAGTGTTGTTGGCGAAGTGGGCGGTAGTCATGGAAACAGTGTGTTTTTCTACGGTGTTCAGATCTGCGGCGCATCACGGCGGGGTTCTTGGGCATGGCTGCTGCCGTGATGCTGTGTGGAAGCATTGTGGCCGCCGTGGGATTTTTCTGGGAGGAGAGCCTCACCCAGCATGTGTCTGGACTCCTCTTCCTTATGGCAGGTACACAGTTCTGCTTATTTCGCTTTTATTATCTAACTTTCTCTTCGTTTTTGCTCAGCTACTTGTTACTCGTTTCGCCCAGTAGCACACACTTTCTCGTAGGTGGTTCCCTTTCCTTTCCAAGTTGTTGTCTACCTTGTACATTCTCCCACGTCTTGTCTATTTATCCGTTTATCTCCTTCTGTCTTTTATTTCTTGCCTTGCTTATATATATATATATATATATATATATATATATATATATATTATTATATTCTTTTTCATGAACCGTGGCACCCCTAATATTTGTCATGTTGACTGAACTTATGGTGATGGTGCTTATGATATTGTCTTTTAGCGTTTCTATACAAAAGAAATTGATAAGGGGGAAATTGATAAGATTACAAAACTACTACGAAGTCTACTAATATTATTAGTTTTTTAAATGCACCAAGGATTAATGAGCTGATGGGTTAATGAATTTTAATTACTTTGTCTGCAAACATACTCAGCGGCTCTGACAGGGACCATGATACATAGGTGAGCGCCAACCAATGAGATTTAGTTCCGCCCACTACCAGAGAAACCGGCAGTTCTTAAAAGCTAAAGAATTCAGAAGGAACTAATTTTGACAGGAAAATACAACAAAGAATGTGATTTACAGCTACACTGCTCAGATGGACATAAAAAATACAATTCTAATAATATTATAATAAATTATAGTAATGCCGCATTTTATTGTCAGTAACGGTAACGGCATGAGGGAAACAGCAATTTGTTTAATTGCTTGATTCGTTTATTTATAAGGCCATTATTCCCATCAGTCCCATCAGTGCCTATTAAGTGATGCAATGATACAATATTCCGATTGGCTGTTTAAAGGCAGGGTATGCCTTATTTGGTTCAAAAACATTTACACTGCTTGAGTGTTGCTCATATCTCCATAGCACTCATGAAGTTAATTGGTCTATATGTGTTACATCATTGTCTGTGAAATGTCCCAAAACTTCGTCCAATCAAAATGTTCGGTTCAAACATTACTATAGGCTGTTCTGCTCGACTCTCTTTGCATGAAGTTATGATACTGTACATGAAACGTCAGAAAGTGGCACTGCTGCTGTGTTTACAAAGTAACAGCTGTAATTCTGCTGTCCCATCAGCGCCATCTACTCTAACAGAGTGAAAGTGCATTTTAATTCAGCATACAAAAGTGTTGTGCCTTTGAACCAGCTGATGGGAAAAGTAGGCTATTCTGAAAATGTATTCTTAAAATTTTGTTCAGGGTTCTCCTATTACCAAATACATATCTAGAATGAAATCTGGACATGCTACATTTATCATGTTGTTACATTTTATTATTTATAGCTGCCATTAACAACTTCTTTCCTGTGGCCTCATAGGATAATATAGGGATTCTTTAGAAGCATACTGTGTTTCGCCTACCGACATATAGGCTATTCATATTCAGACACAGCTCCCTTTATGAATGAGTCATTGAATCATTCATTAAACAGATTAATTACACAAATTCAAATGACTCACTTCATCTGCCTTCTTCCATAGTATGGGTGCCTTTCAATCAGAATGCTGGGACCTAGTAAGGCTGCATATCTCGACTGCCATGTCATCAAACCCCATCAAAGGACATCTTTAATATTAAGGGTCTTTAGTAGACAGCAGTCTTTGTTTCATATCCTTCATTTGAAGAATGTATCAAGTGTATGAAAATGAATCTGCACTAAGCTCATTCAATTTCATTATGTAAGGTAAGCCTTCTGTTTAAGAAGCACTCTATACTGTATGCAAAAAAGAGTTTTATAGTTATTCTTTGCACTAATGTACTAAATCATTCACTTTTTTTTTTCAAAATACTGAATCATTCAGGGAAAAAACAGCTACTTTGTGTTGCAACATTAATGCTGTGTCTTTGATCAGAACTCATACTGCATGAGGTGATGCAGTACATGCAGTAATTTCCACGTGTTCATTAGATCAGTTACCTCAAACCTTCCTCTTTCCCGCAGGAATCTTTTGCACAATCTCACTGTGCACCTACGCAGCCAGTGTCTCATACGACCTATCCAGAAACCCTCCTTTCATCTACGGTCTGCCCAGTGATGTAGACCACGGGTACGGATGGTCCATCTTCTGCGCATGGGTCAGTCTGGGCCTAACAGTGGCGTCAGGTTGCATCTGCACAACTTATCCATTCCTGAGCCGCACAAAAGCTCTTCGCTCCAAAACGGCAAGGGAGTCGTCTGTATGAGCGCCCCCTGGTGGCCTGGAGGACTCAACAAAACATTAATCAGCACTTGGCGCTTTAATAAAACAGGTTCTGTGGGACTTCATGCTGTATGGAGCCGTTTTGAATGTCTTGTAGTTTGCAGATAACTTCATTGGGCTCATGAGATGTATCGGTGTTAAACAGAAGGAAAACTGTTGCATTTCCCGTGTGTCTTCTACACACATTTGCTTACACACACACACACGTAAAAAAAACTAAATACACACGAATATACAGTATGTGCGAATATAATGAACAAAACCTTTGATTTGAAATGGGTATGTGTATGTTTGTGGGTCGTTGTGATGCAATCGTTCTCTGGATCAGGTGAATATTCTACACACTATAAGGATCTGAGCCACAGTTTTTTATGCAAACCATCTGAAATTCGAATTATTGCTCTGATCATGGTCAGTTTTATTTTTTTATTACACGATTAAAGCATATTGGTTTCCCTACCACTTGCAAACGGATACAAGTCGACTAACCTTTGGCTCAAGAGCTGACATGCCAATTGAAAATATCAAACGGCTGAAGAAATCAATCAGGGATGAACAGGACGCTTCATGTCACCAAAGTCACCACATCAGACAAATGTATAAAGGCATGATTGCATATATATCACCTTTGGGTAACAGCTGGTGGCTGATATTCAAAAAGATTGAAAAATCAAAGAGACACGAGAATCTTGAGATCTAAGACGTGGATATGCAAATTTGTGATTGGATGAAATGTCTCTGAAGATTCAGGACTTGAACTTTGCTGTCACTAGCAGTGCAATCTTAATACGGCAGCATGTTTTAAGGGGATGCTCTCGAATCTAACAGTCTCGCTAATGAAAGGCCTGTCATGACGTCACCTCATTATTGAAAATACAAGTCCTTCTGCTCCACACAAAGCGACAAGGATTATATTAACTGCTGGATATTGTTTTCCAAACTGAGCCAAAAGAGTTACATATCCCTGACACTGTACTGTTTGCCTCAAAAACTTCTGTTGTGTTCCTGAAAAAAGTGTATCGTAAATAAAATATTATCATGATGAAATAAAGGTCTATGAAGAAACCAAACTGTTTCATGTGAACTTAGGCAGTATTTGGGCTTAGGATTCATTTTTGACTTTCAGCAGTGCCAGCATGTTTTCTGCATTCCCTTTTCCAAAAAGAATACAACCTGTGCAGAAATAATAAACAATGCTGAGGATTTCACCTCGCATAATAGTTGCCTCTTATGCATGGTTCAATAAAAACTATATTTAAATGAACAAAAATAGAAATAAATACATTATTAATATAGCTTAAAGATTTTATAGACTATGTAGGCCTATTATTTCTAGTTTAATTTTATTTTTAGTCATTTATGTGCTTTTGTCATTTCTGTCATTGTTCAATTTTTTATTTTTATTTAAGTTTAGTGTTAGTAATATACAGTAAACATGTAAATCATTTTACATTTCTAATATATATACACTGTACATACAGTAGCCTATATATTCTTTTTTATTTCAACTTTTTTTGTTTTAACAATAACAATACAACTTCAAAGTTGTAATTTTTATTCATGTAAAATCTACATTTTAAAGAAATGTCAAACAATTACGAAAAAAAACAATTGTTTTAAAAGTTGCTCTTTGTGAGTGAAGTCTCAAAACTTGTTTATTTATATATTCAATCCTTGTTCATTCTTTAGAAATGGCAAATCCAGGAGTGTCCATTATTCTGACACAAGGGGGCGCCAAATTATCATCAGTAAACACACAGACTCTAAACCATAGATTCGATTTTTCTATATCTAAACGGATATTTTGTTGTGGCGGGTAAATGGGACCACACATATTTGACATTACCCTTTCGTTGAAAAAGAGACACAACTGAATTGCTGAAACACGGTTATAAATAAAAAGATTGTATTATCATACAGATAACATTAATCAAAATGAAACTTACATGTACTGAGCACTCGCACAAGCGAGGGAAAACTACTTCAATGTATGTGTAAAATGTACTGTAAATGAGGCTTCGGGCCGAGTGAGTCGTGCTGGAGTAGATACACAGTGCCATCACCCGTGTGTGCACATTATGTCCTGACCAACAGTTTGTGAAAATAAAGGGGGAAGAAAACTTCTACCAGTGTGCTTGTGTCCTCAAATGGGTAAAAATAGTGAAACATCCTGAATTTTCTATCAGAAGACTCAACACTATATACAATAAAATGAGTTTCCCCGTGTCACAGTTATTTTTCTGTCATACACGTGTGTTGCTCTTTGTGAAATCTTCAAAAATACAGTCTTTTCTTCATAAAGGGAAGAAATCGCAAAAACATAGGAGAGATAACATGCATTCCTCGTATCGTAGTAATAAAAGAATAAAAGCAATGGATTCTGAACTTGCTTTTGTACAACATTTTCTCATAAATCTTTTTGTCCAAATGCTCCGACAGAAATGGGATTTGTTTGGATGTACTAAAACTACTGGTACCTGAACTAGAAACGTATGGAAACATCAGAGGCCATTCAAAAAATGAACACAAATTTGGACAAACACACAAAACACATACACTTGATTTTACTTTTGACTATCCTCAGAATGCTTCTTTAGGACGTCTGTGGAGTTGAGCTAAGAGTCAGTATCCCGTGGAACCAGGCTGGAGGGTGGCAGTGTTTTCACTTAAGCTTAGGTTACTTGATAACACTGAATACTGTGTAAATCCCAAATAAAAGCTTAAAATGCTCACAAATCTACAATTTAATGGCCTAAAATCTCAAGAAGTCTGGTGATGCTGTTTAAAAACACCTGTGTATAGGTTCGAAACAACTATTTTCACCGTTAACCACAGATTATGAGTTCATTTATGCTACTATTTCTGCTTCTTAAACATTCCTCTCCTGCAAAGTGTTTCAAGTATATAAATGACAGAGCTCTTTAAAGTATTATGTGAAAAGAGAAACAAAATATTTAAAAAGGTTATTCGTTTTTGCACCAATAAAATAATTTGAGTGTTATATGTCATTTGAATCAAATTGAATCTGCTGTTTTGTCATATTACAGATTTCAGCCTTTTTTTTCCTGAAATCTTTACAGCTTTACAAAAAAAATTTGGTAAAATAATAAAAAAGGCTTTAGTTCCACAGCAGAAAACCGTGTATTCATGCACATCAAACATAATGGACAACATCAGGCTGTTTTTTGAACACTTTCCCTCGTCAGTCCTAGGATTTTAACGCCAACATCCTGTCTGCGGCTCCATCTTCTGCCTTATTTAGAAACCCTTGATGATGCAATAGGCCTCCATGGAGGATAAGATGATGTACATCAGCCAGAGACTGAAAAACAGAGTTGTGGTGAGGATTTTGGGAGTCTGTGGGCCACCCAGTTCCCCTCCGATCTCGGGCCGGCGGCGGTACATGAGGACGGCGACACAGATGAAGGCAAAGATGGTGAAGAGGGTAACGGAGAACGCCAGCGTGCCGGGGTCCACGCGGAAGTACTGGCCTTTTGACTGGTGAAATATGGCAGCGATGGACCAGGCCACTCCAATGCCCAGAAAGACGTTCACAGCATTGCTGCCCGTCACATTACCGATGGAGGCATCAGCATACTGATCCTGGAAGGCTGCCACTTTGCTAGCAAACGTGTCTGATTTTGAAGGGGTGGTGAGAGAAAGATGGAAAGCAAGAAATATTGTCAGGCTGTAAAAATAGGCATCAATACATGGATGACTCTTATATGAATCACTGTATGAAATCTGTAAAAATATGTTCAGCTCGTATTCTGCCCAAAATTCCACAACATTTTTAGTATCATGAAGCAGTTGTATTGTGATTTGCAGAATACCGTAAAAAAATAATTTTTTTTTTTTTTATATTTAAACAATTGTAAGCAGTATTTTTTAAATATTAAAATATGAAAAAAATAATTATATCATTACCATGTTTGGGGCTGGAACTATTTTTAAATGTATTTGAAAGAAATCTTACAAAGGCTGCATTTGTTTAATAAAAAAAAAAAAATAATAAAGAAAAGTAATATTGCGAAAGTATTTACAATGAAAAAATTAAAATATATTTTAAAATGTGCTTTTTTTTGTATAATAGCACAGTTAAATCTTCAGCATCATTACTTCAGTCTTCAGTGTCACATGATCCTTCAAAAATTATTCTAATATGCTGACATATACTGTATATATATATATATATATATAATTTTATTTGGGGGTGAAATGTGACTTATACCTGGCACAGACGTTCCCAACGCCACAAACACAACCGCAGTTACAGAGTCTTTCAGGCCAATAGTGCATCCAAAATGGGATGCCAGGTCTCCAATGAAAGCAGTGAGGACGCCGATCATGATGATTGACACGATGAAACACGCCCAGCCATTCCAGTAATCAGTGGGAGGCACGAATGCAAACAGAACCTTCCAGAACACGGTCAGGAAGTGCATGACGTAGTCAAAGCAAGATGGCATCTTTTCTTCCCCACACTCATCATCATCATCTTCCCCTTAGAAGGAAAAAAAGAAGAGAGGAGATCTAAATTATGGATTGGTTGTTTGTTTCCTGTGAAGAGACGGGCTGTCCTCTTACACCAGGGAACATCAGTGTGTGATAAGCATATCACAGTTACACAGAACGGCTGACAACAATCAAATCTTATACATCAGAAGAGGCAGAGGCTCTGAAGCTCAGAGGACTGGAAGTCCAGTAACATCTGTGTTTTACCAAATATCAGACTATTTAAAACAGCTTATATCAGAATAGTCAGATATTAAAAGAATTATTTCAAGAAAAAAAAAACCTTGCCAGGTTCATGCAAGGTAACTGAACAATAAGAGGCGGTGCTATATTGTGAATGTAAAGGGCATTATTAGATCCATGACCAAACGCTGTGTCAATATTTACACTGGCTTTGGTAAAAAAACAAATATTACATTATAATACATTATAATAGAATAGAATAGAATATATTATAAATTAAGTTGATTGATTTTTGAAAATAAACATTTTGAAAATAATTTTAAAGTGTCAAAATACATATTTATTCATAAATTGTCGTGTAATATTTAATAATATGTTATTCATTATTTTTTTATTTTACATTTACATTTATTTTTCGACTTTTAAATTCATATTTCTGTATTTAAGTTCATAAAATAAATATATTTTTTTCTAAAAACTATACTTGCTGAAAATTATTTATTAGTTTACAATTATTTAATTATTTACAGTCCTAAAATACAATGTTGTACATCGTTTTTTAATGTATAATATTCACAATTACAGGTTATCCACACCATATACATTTAATATTTTCATGAAATGTGTGCAAGAATTCAGGTGTGAGAGAAAAGCAGTCTTTAAAGAGAAAAAAGATCAATGATTCTTTTACATAATATCCTACATTGTCATCACAACAGTTAGTTCATTTTGGTTCACAACTGGAATGCTGCAGAGTTAAGTCATCCTTCTGTAAACCACCTAATGTATAATTATGAGAAATATTCCCCAGGAATTTAGATTATGATCGTCCTCCCTCTCTCTTTCTCTGTCCTCTTGACTCAGGCTGCACTAACAAGCTCTGTCAGCTTCAGTCAAGCCTGTCAGAATGAGTGCTTGTATATGTGCCTGAATGCATATGTGTGTGTGCTCACAGAGCTTTGTGTCCGCACATTCTTATTAATATGCTGCGCTACATGACGAAAGACACTTCAAAAACTGTGCGGACGGAGGGTGAAAGCAAAAGGACTTGACATTTTAGAGATGAGAATGGCATGGCTTGTGTTTGGTTATGCTCATAGTGAACTTGACTGATGGCTGAAGGATTCTGGGTAAAAAACAAACCACTGAGCAGTGTGGAGACTTCTGATCTTACCTGTTTTATTCACACATGACTGATGCTTTTGAATCACATTAAGTTCATTTGATTTGTTTATGTTAAAGTTATGTAATGTAAATACATGGAAATTCACCATGTAATTGAATTAATGATAAAGTTTAAATCAAGACCAAAACATTTGGTAATCATATATTGAATGTATTCAGAAATTAATCAATTATTAATTCATAAAGTACTGTTCTCATTTTTATTTACTTGCATTTGATCAACATTGCTTGATATTTGTAAATTATCATAAACAAAGTTCAAATGTATATGTCTTTAAAAGCAATGACAAATAAATGCTTAGCAATAAACAGAATTCATTGGAATTATTCCTGAATTGAATTCCACTTCCTGTAATTCCAATTCAATTCCAATTCTGTTTCCTTTAATTGTTGTTTAATTCCAATTCCAATTCCATTTCCTTCTTTGAATTGGAATTGTTGAGTTCATTCCTGAATTGACCCCGACCCTGCTGTGTGTGTATATATATATATATATATATATATTGTATATACATACAGGTACAATATAATAAAACAAAATGGAAAAATGAAAAAAGGATTTCATCCACTGGGTTTTTATGACCCAAAGGAGGAGGAAAAATATTTAAGATTGCAATAATATTTGTTTTCTACTCAATACAGATAAACAGAGATAAACAGGTTCCTGAAAACTCTACATTAATACTGAGAGCGGTCTGTTTCTGAGAAAAAAAAGCAAATAATGATTATCTTCTCTCCGGCACTGCTACGATTGACGCTCTGTAGATTTGATGAAACAGTTAATTGCACTTGAGTGTGGCTACAAGCATGCATTCAGCACCAACACATTTTAAATTGCAATGGTGCTCTAATTAAAGATACGTGGCAAAATGAGCACATTGATAGAGCAGCAATTACAACATGCCCTTCAGAGATTAATCAGCAAAATAGCCGTCGAGTCTGTCATGTCAAGTCTGCAATGGATTGTGCAATGATTGTGTTTACAGTCTGTAGAGACTTACAAAACTCAGTGACTTACCTGAGCTGACAGTGATGGCTTCTACAAACTGGTCTCTCCAGCTGTTAGTACCAACCAAAAGGGCCAAGTTGGTTTTCTTTATAAGTTTGTCAACTGTGCTCTGGAAGGGATTGAAATTATTACAACTATGATAACAATTTGAATACTTTACAAAGGCATTTGCTAACATTAGTTAACCATGAACTAACAATGAAAGGGAGACTGTCCTCCAACAAAAAACAACCCTATAGGTCGTTTGTGCAAGTATCTTATTACGACCTATATTTACGTTAAAATATATTACGTAGCCTCTAGTGAGTGTAAAAATAATGACAAAGTCGTATTGTGTCTGTTGTCATGAAATGACGCATGACTGTCATTACCAATCAAAATGCGTGTAATTTATACGAATGACCACACCTAACACACCCCTAAACCTACCCGTTAGGGGTGTGTTGTGCAAAATCACGTTTTAAAGGTTTTCACTATCAAATGTGTTCTCGGGGTTTGAACCCACGATCGCATGACCAAGTCTCATCTTATAACACATCACTCTACAACCTGAGCTACACCTACTCTAAGACATGTGAGAGATAAAATAGTACAAAACATTAATATGCAAATGTCCTGTTGCCAATAGGGGCTCAATTTTAGTATACGCTCTGATGGGATGTACGAACGACCTATACAAGCATATTAGTTGGAGGACATGTTGATTAAAGGGCAACTCCACCCCAAAATGAACATTTTATCATTAATCACTTACCCCCATGTCATTCCAAACCCATTTTCGGAACACAGTTTTTTAGATAAAAATCAGAAGGCTTGTGACTGTCCCATTGAATGCCATGTAAGGAACATTGTCAAGGTTCGGAAAAGTATGAAAGACATCATCAGAATATCATGATCCATCAGAGGTCTTGAATTAAATCATCATTTTTATTTTCTTTGTTTACAAAAAAAATTGTTGTTGCTTAATAACATTTAGATTGAACCACTGATGGCAGATGGACTATTCTGATTATGTCTTTCATACTTTTCTGGCACTCTTGACACTGTTATTTACTTGGCAGTCAATGGGACAGTCACAAGCCTCCTGGTTTTCACCTAAAATATCTTAAATTGTGTTCCGAAGATAAATGGTTTTACTGGTTAGGAACGATATGGAGATAAGTGGTTAATAAAAAAAAATGCGCTTTGGGTTGGATCAACCCTTTAATAATACCTCATCCTACCTCATTTCTTATTTCTTAGGTAATGTTTATTTCAATCTTTATGTATACTTTTTAAAATGTACTTTTTGTTAACATTAATCCACTGAACAATTGTGTTTTTTATAAACAAATATAAAAAAAATGCGGGAAAAATCTAATAGTTAGTTCTTGTCAGTTACTACATTACCTCAAGATGGTAAAGTGTTAGGTTAATAAAATAAAGTCCATTGACTCATGTCATCACTAATAAACTCAAAGGAAAAAACTTTTTTTTTTTCCCATTTTAAGAATTGCATATATTTCTTTAAGATACCACAATTAATAGCATAAAGGAGTGCATGCAAGGAGAAAAATTGATAACAGCAAATTTTTCAGATTATGAAAAAGATTTCCAATAAAGGCCTTCCTCTAGTGCAGCCGACAAGAAATCTGCCATCCTGAACCCAAAACCTTATTCATAACAGCCTAGAAACTGATTTGTCTGGACGGCATCATCTTTCTATTATTAAGGTTGTAGTCAGTATTACACCAGCAGAACATCATAATTCTGTGCAATTCAATCAAATCTTCAGGATACAAGGAAATCATTTCGCTTTGAGGCTGAGCAAATTAATCTGACAGACATGATGAAAACTAATAACCCCTCTGATGCACAGAAGCAGTGCAGGAGAGAACCGAAGAGGTGAATTAGAGAGGGAAAGCGGACACTGTTAACATGTATAAAGTGAAAAGGTGTCTGAAAGGTTGCCGTAATAGCTCTGCCCATGTCTGCTGTATCTGAAGAGCAATTAAAGGTTGAATGGTCTCCAGCTGAGGCTGCTTCAGCAGGACAGGATAGCATCGCTCATGTCCAGATGCTCTGTCATCCTCTCATTCACCTTCAAGGGCTTCTAAGACCACATTCGTGTTTTAAATGCCATCGCTTGATGTCAAAGTAAATGAGTGTGTGAACATAGATGGGTGTCTGAATGCATTTTTCATGAGAGATTCTTCATGAGCATAAAAGGTACCTTAAACTCATAGGACTCTTCAATGATAACTTCAAGTTTCACATGTTCACCCAGTGTCGGGCGACCCATTTCAGCAATACGCCTCTCATCCTTCTCTTTTTTAGTCAGGGTCTCTTCTTCCCCATCCTCTGAGAGAGACAGACATAACAAGAGGGAACAGAAAATTTGATGGAAAAAAAGATGGTAAGTAGCCTTTCATGGAATTTATAAATGCATTAAAACAGTTGGCTCCTCAACATGACGCTACACATTTGCAATGCAAGCTATGCTATGGCTGTTGGCACACGTGAGAATGCAATGCTGTCAATCTGGACTTGAAAACATTTTGAAGGTGTGGACCTTTTAGCAAGTATTAAAATTACAACATCATTACTAATCTAAAATACTGAATGGATGATAAAAGATATTTAAAGGAACAGTTCGCCCAAAAAAGAAAGTGCTGTCACTCCCAAGTTGCTCCAACCCACTATTATTTTCTTTCTTCTAGGAAAGTCAAAAGAAGATCAGAATGTACACGTTTCTGATTTCCATACAAGGGAAGTAAATGGGGAAAAAAGGGACGGTTGAGAAGAAAAAGTCAGAAATGCATTAGGATGACATTTTTCTAATTGTTGAGTAAACTTTTCCTTTAAATGTGGCCCAGCAGAGCACAACACAACAAAATTCCCACAACACTGCATTGGATTAATATCATGGTATGCTAGCTTGTTTCAGATGTACAGTATAGTGCTAATATAATTGTGGCTTGTTTTCATTGTGTTGTGTAGGGTGACCGTTGTGTCGTGGCTTCTTTTTGTTGTGCTGTGGCTTGTTCCTGTTGTGTTGTGGCTTGTTTCTGTTGTGTTGTGGCTTGTTTTGTTGTGCTGTGGCTTGTTTTTATTGTGTTGTGGCTTGTTCCTGTTGTGCTGTGGCTTGTTCCTGTTGTGTTGTGGCTTGTTCCTGTTGTGTTGTGGCTTGTTTTAGTGTGCTGTGGCTTGTTTTTGTTGTGCTGTGGCTTGTTTCCGTTGTGTTGTGGCTTGTTTCCATTGTGTCGTGGCTTGTTGCTGTTGTGCTGTGGCTTGTTTTTGTTGTGCTGTGGCTTGTTTTTGTTGTGCTGTGGCTTGTTTCCTTTGTGTCGTGGCTTGTTTCTGTTGTGCTGTGGCTTGTTTCCGTTGTGTTGTGGCTTGTTTCTGTTGTGTTGTGGCTTGTTT
>JAUMHR010000060.1:8232877-8242896 GCA_032361145.1 Enteromius fasciolatus | reverse complement strand
TGTGGCTTGTTTCAGTTGTGCCGTGGCTTGTACAGTATCTGTTGTGTTGTGGCCTCTTTTTCACTGTATTGTGACTTGTTTTTATTGTGTTGCTGTTTATTTCCGTTGTTGTACTAATGTCATTGTATTGTGGTTTGCATCCATTGTGCTGTGGATATTTCATTGTGTTGTTCACTACTGGACCACTGTACCTTTAGGTAAAGACATTAAAATCATTCCATACAAGTCATACAGGGCTCATGGCATAAATATACCTGGATATGTCAATATGGATATGTTTACACTGAAGCTGTGTTTTAGTTCTCAGAAACTGCAGTGAAAGTTATGTAAAACCGGTGTATATTACACATATTTTTATGAGACCAGGTTGGCATATTGCATTGATTAAATTTTCACACAATTAAATGCATGCGTTTAGCATTCAACACGTTCTTCCACACCTTTGAAGTAAATACTATAGCTATTGCATGTTACACTAATGAGCTGATGATCTATTATGATTATTGTTATCCTCACAATCGCTTTATAAAACAATATGTTGGGTTATTTGGCTCACACATGCACAACCCGTATGAGATCACACATTTATAGTGACAAAAGGAGAATGAATCAAGAAAAAGAAAGAGAAATGGATGAACAGGAGAGAAAGTGGATACCTGTGATGCTGATAATGGTGGAGGGGATTGGTTTGTCTCTACCCTGCACTTTCCGGTACACATCCCTGCCTGATGAGCCCAAACACATTCACTGAACAGTGTTAGCACAGATGCTAACAGACCTACGCAGCTTTATCTAAGATGGTGCACAACTAAATAAAGTTTTATAAAGCAGACGATGAAAATTTCAATGATCACTTTAGAGAACAGAGCAAAGACGTATTTCCTTTTTTATAAATATTAAAGTTTGACAGACATCACAGTGTTCACAGTATATATATTAAAAAGAGTGTAGAAACAGAATTAAATCGTTTATGAAATATAATTAAATATTTTAATGAAATACACCAAAAAATTATTTTATTAAGAGTAAACAGACTATTTTTATACTTTTTAAAACAAACCAAAAAATGTCATAAAAAGGAGAATTTGATGAACACTGTGATGATGTAATAATTATTAGCAAGCTTCGGTTTTACGACAGCACATGACATCAACTTCTATTATGTAAAGTCAACCACACCCTTGCTTGAATAGAATTCATTTGTCACTCTGACATCTGCTCATTTTAGCATACCCTGTTCTCCCAGTGATTACATTTTTCAACAACAGATACTCTTTGGACACATTATTCAAGGTGTTAATGTTTTTTTGAGAATCAATGTGCGTGCTGTCACAGTTGAGTGAGTTTGACAAGACAGTTACGAAAGCACTGACACGTTAGCTTAAGGCAGACTAGCTACGCATTCTCAATAGGAACCAGCCTGTTGACTTATGAATGCCAATGATGGTTACTGGACGGGTGACAGTGTATTGTGTTGTTGCCCATCACACAATGTCATTGTGAAACCTTGTGGCGTGCAGCAAATGTGACATTTCAAAAACAATCAGCATATTCAAGCAGGTTCAGGGCACTGCGGAAGAAATCAATCTTAACTTAGTGCTTTGTATGCAACTTTAAAATTAGACCGTAATAAAGTTTTAAGTAAGTGCACAGGCAAGTTCATAAAAATTGTGTTTGAAGATTGAGTGTTTTTAAGAAGTGAATTACTTTTTTGCATTTATGAAAAATACTTTAATAAGAAATAAAATTATTAATTAATTAAAAAAAAACTATTATTTATTTATAATAATACTTAAAAATATTGCACCTTTGATTATGTTTTTTCTCTCTCCATTTATGAATTAATTTCTACCAAAAAGTAGCACTGTTATCATTTTCAGACAGCCATGATGAGCAAAATTAAATCTACTTGACTGGTCGTGTAAATAATTTTTGCTGTGAAGGTTGCTTAACAGGAAAGAAAGCAAAGCAAATGAAACACTTAGTATCTGTGGTCTTATTTTAGTATATGAGTCTATGAAGCAAACACACCAAGCCCTTAGCCCCTAGTGCGACAAACAAACAAGACTCCAGCTCATCGTTAGGCAAACCAGTTACTAAACACGCCCAGTGTTATATTTAGCATTCAACTAGGTGACAAGTAACATTTAGTCTCTTACCATAAAGCATCTTATCTATCAAAGAAAAGATTAAATCAAGATTAAATTAGCTAAGCAAATTAGCTGAAGTAGCTTGCAATGAGTTAGCTGAGCAGTTCCAGTGAAACATTACTGTACCTGTCTTCACGAATCCACCTAAAATCATAAAAACACAGCAAAAATGAACTCACTCTTCGTTCATTTCACGTTTTACAGATTTTAATAAGGATAGAAAATGATGTTGGCTTAAGCCCAAATGAATGGGTAAATAAGGGTTAGCGTAATTTGATTGCTGTTTCACCAGCTTGACCAGCATGTAGCTCAGTTAGCAAGCTGCATGAAAAGTGTTCTGGTCTTTGCAGCATGGAAAGTGAAAGATGACCCAGATTGGTGGGTGATCTTATCAGCATCAGCAGACAATGTTTGATCAGTTTGAACAAAGAGCTTGTACGTATTAACAAATAAATATCTGACCCTCATGTGATGAGCTGAACAGTTTTAAGTGATTTACAGAAATAAAGAGCAGGGGAAGAAAAGAGACAGCTTACCACATTCATGCAGCAACATAGCTGATGTAGACAAATGAGACAGGACAAAAAAAGAAAAGACAAAATGGAGATAAAGAAAGAGGAAAATTATTATGAATGAGTCAACAGAGTAACACAGACAAGATTGGTGTGCAAGAAATTTGTGTTGGTAAATATAGAGGACTCCCGGTGGGACCGGAGCTTAGAGAAAGTCTCTGAATTCTGACTGAATTCAACAGAAACTGGTGGAAAACATCAGAAAAAGCACTGAACACAAATAATATTATACTACAGTGTATTCGCTGTACATTAAAAAGTTTTGGATTAGTGAGATTATTATTATTTTTGATTGAATACAAAATACACTAACATTGAAACATTTATGCAATTTTATATTCTAAAATGTAATGATAGCAAAGCTGACTTTTCAGCAGTCTTCAGTGTCACATGAAATAAGTCTAAGATGCTGCTCATTTCTTCTCATCGTTGATGTAAACAGTTCTGCTGCTTATATATGATGTTTTTTGCAGGGTTCTATGACAAATAGACTATTGTTTATTTAAAATATAAATCTTGTTCAACAAAGTATTACCTGCCCCTTGATTTGATGTGTCCCTACTTTTGTTAAAAGTATATTCTTAAAAAAAAGAAATCATACTGACACTAAACTTTTGTACTTTAGTGCACATGTAGGACATTTTAATTGGGCTTGATTAATGAATTTATTATTTAAAAACAATAACAACGTAATAAATGTCCCCTGACCTATACTTAATCAAATATGAACTATTAAAAAGTCAAAATGTTGTGCGGTTCCACCTCATAAAGATCTGCTTTAATAAACATGTCTGACACAATGTCTCAAATTATCTTTATTTTGGTGATTCATTAGATGATTAGATTTTTAGTTCAAATGACAGCCCTAAAGCATTGAAAAATCTATATGAGTTTGACTTTTTTGAGTATTTTTTTACTTTTGACTTCGTATATCGTATTGCTGAATCAATCTTTTTCTGTCACAAAAAATATGAAATCTCATAGGCTCATGGAGTTTGGCAAGAAACCCATATATCTGCTGCTCATTATGGTTTCAATTGTCCTGGTCTCATCCTGGCCTGAGGGAACGGTCCCTACAGCTTTAGTCCTGGCCAGAATCCTAACATTAAAAGTCAGCCAGGTATGCCTACTCTCTGAGAAAGCTCTTAACCTTTGGCCAGGAGGGAACATGGAAGACAAATCCACTGAAATTGAGCAGCAAGCAGGAAGAAGATGGCATTTCTGCAACAGTAGAGTGAAAGTAGAGGATCAGCTTTGAAGGAGGAGCGGAGGAAGGGAAAGACAGAAGCCAGAATAAAGGGCAGCTGCAGAGACAGGAAAAGGCTTGTTTCACTCGTTTCTTTACTGTCTTTCACCTGTCCATCCCTTCCTCCTCCATTCTGGTTCCTGCAGCTCTACGAAGAAGTTTGCATGCTTGTCATACTCTTCATGGTCAAGAATTTTAACCTTTATGGTCTTCCTGTGGGGGGAACATAAAATCACATTTGAGGTATGAATTGTGCTTATGTATTCGATTTTAGCCGCCTCAAAGCAGCAAGTAAACGCGCCAATAAAATCCATAAAGAATAATGACACTCTTTTTGTGTTCGATTCAACCGTCAATTTTGTAATGGAGAAATTAATATGCATCCTCCTCTTCAGAAGTCAAGTATTGCATAGAATGGAATCAAAATTTGTGTCACAAAAGGCGACTGAGATAAGAGTGACTAGATAAGATATTATTTTAAGCATAAGTTAGAGATGTTGTACACCAACTAACAGAGGTTGGGTTTGGATATTAGTAACACTTCCTGTTCAGCCCAGAAGATGGCAGCACACCGAGGCTGTTACAGGGCAGACAACGTCCCACCTTTTCTCTCACTCATTTCCACCAATTGTGGCTCTCCAATCTCCAGGAAGAAGTTCTTATTCTTTTCGTACTCCTCGTCATCGATTATATTGATCTGAATAGTTTTGCTGAAAGAGAAAGAGAGAAAGAAAAAGAGCACATGTTTGCAGACATGAGAGAGGCGCAAGGAAAGGCAAGATGCTAGAGAAATAAGCAAAAGCAAAGAGAAGTATGGGCAATGTTGTAAGCAACATAAGAAATTGTTCAAATGTTAAAATCAAAGGAACGGTGCAAAGGAATCATTATTACTATTTTGATTGTTGTTATTGAACACCGCAGGAGCTGATATGCAGAATATAAAAAAACCTAAAGAAAAATAGTCAAATAAATGTAATATAAATTGTAAAAATTATTATTTATTTAATACAAATAGGATTAATTGCCTGAAGAAAATGGAAAGGTATTTGTGATATATTGTGGTCAGTATTGCTCATTTGCACATTCTGTGCATGTTTATGATCTATTCCTTGACTGTTTTATTTGCTCACACTTACATTGAACAGAATGCATAATTTAATGTGAGAGAGTCAGGGGCAATGGAAAGCATTTGAAAAATGATCTGCAATCACAGCTGTGTTTACTGGAATATACTGGTCTAAAAGCCCTTTAAGTGCTTCTGTCTGGTTTTGAGAATAATACAGCAATAGGCTATCCCTCCATATCCCTCTATTGTTGCTTTTTAAAAATAGTACCAATTTACTTTAACCATTACGCACTGCACTGTAACCAGCCACAGCCAATAAATAAATAAACAAATAAATAATCTTAATTGAGGGGTTCACTCAAAACACATTTGATGAAGATGTACTGTCATTCTCAGGCCATCTAGGATGCAAATGAATTTGTTTCTTCATCAAAGCAGATTTGGATAAATTTGGTAATACAACACTTGCTCGCCAATTGATTGTCTGTGGTGAATGGGTGCCGTCAGATTGAGAGTCCAAACAGCTGATAAAAGCACCAATAAGTAATCCACAGAAACAGTTTCAACCCTGCTTCTAGCTAAAATATGGGTCATCTGTCTATAATATTGGTTTCTCCAGTGTCTTGTCTGAATATCCTGAACGAAACATGCACAGGTCAAGTACTGTATACAAGCGAAAACAGTCCAAAACAGCTCTACACAAATATGTAGGTAAATTGAATGCGCAAGGACAAAGGGAGATGCATTTCTCTCTTAAGGAAGAGTTATTATGAACTCATATTTTGGCCAGAAGTGATGGTATGAAGTCTAACTTCACAAGACTGGAGTTGCTTGTGTATTATTATGATGTTTTTATCAGCTGTTTAGACTCTCATTTTGATGGCACCCATTCACTGAGCAAGTGATGTAATGCTAAAATTCTCCAAATCTGTTCTGATGAAGAAATAAACTCAATTGCATCTTGGATGACCCAAGGGTGAATACGTTTACAGCTAATTTTAATTTTTGGGTCACTTGTTTTAAATTTGCCAGTCAGATCACCTCGGCCGGTTTTAGCCAGCTCTTTCTATTCATGTGTTCAGTGTGCATCAGATAATCCGCGAACGGCCTGTGGGCGGCCGGTGGGTGTGTCATCTTAGGCTGAGACTAAGACAGAACAGACAGAAAGCTAAAACACGTCCCTTGAAATACTCTCTACCTTCATCCAGGCATGTGCTTAAAATAAACCCTCCCTCTTGTCTGTGGGCATATAAGCTCCGCTTGTCACAAGCGGTCCTGAATTTTTCTGCCACCAGCACACCTCTGCTAGACAACAACACAGAGACTGAAAAACATAGTAGGTGATTCTGAAACGCGTGCCTCTTTCAGCATGATAACGTGATTTTGAAAAAACATCTAAAAAGGATTTCTGTCAGGCGCATGACGTGTCAGAATGCTCAAGCTAAAAAACGACATTTTAAATACATGCTGGCATGTAATTATGCATTCAGATGATAGTTTAACACTTCTCAAGGTACAAAGTAGATCTACAATCATTACATTTTCGACTGCCTAATATACAAAATCCAACACAGTCTCATGACCAATTCGTATGTATTCGTACGAGACGACAAATACGTGCTAATTCATACAAAGTCGCACAACCTCACTCGTGCGGTTTTGTACGATATGTCTAAACTCCAGTGACGGGTAGGTTTAGGAGCAGGGTTAGGTGTAGGTCATTCATATGAATTCATACAAATTGGCAACTGGTAAAATATGTCAAATTTATAAAAAAAATTATAAATTCGTACAAGTAAGGTACGAATTTGGCCTGACAAAATCACAATAATGAAGTAGAAAGTGTAAGGTTAAACAAAACATACATAAGGAAATGGATAAAAAGAGGAAACTTCAAAGTCATAAGTCTAAAGGCCATGGCACACTGAGAAACTTTCGTATGCATTTTTTCATATTCATCTTCCTTTTCTATCAAAATTCTTACAAAGGATGTGAAAGCGCAGAAAATAAAATCTGGTCTTATTGTTTTAAATAACGGATAAAAGGTTGTATTTATTTTTCAAATTTCAAAAAGTTCAAAGACCTATATGTTTTTAATAATTATTGTCATTTGGGAAGTTTTCTTTTATAAAAGAACATAATTATAATAATTTTAATTTAATTACATTTTGCTTTCAAAATATGTATGCACATATATACATGTATAGGCTATATATATATAAATTATTAGAGCAAAGCAATGGATGTGGACGGGCTAAAAAGGCTATTTTTTATGAAAACGTGATCTAAAATAGAATCCAAATCTATATTTGTTAGAAGAAAATGTTCATATCTGTGCTTCTCGTGACTGTTTACACAAATATTTCTGAAAAACATTATATTTTATTTTATTAGGCATGTTCATAATTATAAGTAAAGAGCAGGCAGGCTGCTCTTTTCCTCTTTCGTGCCAATAAGACTGTCCATCTGTCTTTTTTTGTGACTGACAGCCTGTAATGACTCAAACCACGGAATGATAAACTGTGACAAGAACAAAAAGGACAAATAGAGACAAAGCCCTGCAGATGGAAAAGAACACTGTGCCATAGTGTGTCTCTGTGTACATAGTAAAGGTTTATGTAATACTAAGGTTTTAGAGGGGCCGCCCCAAAGACATGCTGCACTGTGTTGTAATATGCCAGACAGTCTGTTTACATAACTTACTAAATCCTAAGACTTTTCTTCTATCATAAGGTGGAGTTTTTTAAACATTTGAAAAGAATAGTTTACTTAAAAAACGGCATGTCAATATATACTAATTCTTGAAATTAAAAAAGTCTTGAGTGTAAGAGTATGCTCCCTTTCTCACCCTTTTCTCTATTTGCTCTCCGATTCTATAGAAAGCCACATACGCAGTCAATTCATTTTATGGGACAATCCACAAGACACCATTCCCATGTTTGATGATATCCAGAAGCTCTTCTACTGCAGCAATGCTTACCAAATATGGAGAGTAAACTAATGTGAAGAGCGCTGGATACTTCCCTTATACACTATTTATTCTTACTTCCAGCTCTGTCACTTTGCACACAACACCAAAACATTATAGGTAACACAGAAACTGATTTTCTGATAATTAAAAACAATGCCAAATAATAATAATAAACATTCATGTGTGTGTGTGTGTATATATATATATATATGTATAAGTTATGTTTATATATTAACTATATTTATATTTTTAATATGCTTTATATGAATATAAATATATACATGTAAATACATGTTATTTTTTCAAAATATATACTGTATGTGTGTGTGTTTATATATGCATAATAAATATATATACAGTGCACACAGATACATTAATCTAAAACATTAATTTTGGGTGCAATTAATTGTGATTAATTGTTTGACAGCACTAAATACTAATAATCATAATAAAACTGAAAATAAACATTTAAAGGAAGTTTAAATAGACACGTCATTTATTTAAAAATTCACTTTCTTTTTTGTGTGGATGAAGTAGTTTATTGTTAACTCAAACTAAAACTATTAAAACTTTTTAATAATTGTAGAATAAAGCTAAAAATAAAATATAGGTTCATTAGATATAACAGAAAAGAAAGGTTTTGTGGCAACTAACTAAAATAATAATACATAAATAAAAATGAATAAGTTGAAGTACTATAAAGGAAATAAAAATAATCTAAGGCTAAATGGAATAATTAAACAAAAGCAAATAAAAATTTCAAAACCAGAAAAATGTCAACTAAAATCAAAATGAAAACTAAAAGTATGAAAATGTCAACTATTTTCAGTGAATAAACCATTCAATTGCTGTCTTTTTGTCAGAAAGCTATCATGGCTTAAGTATTGTGCATGTTGTGAGTATTGTGTAACATATCCTAAAATATCCTAAAAGGGTGAATAAATCACAACATTTACATTTTTTTGGATTTTGCTTGAGTGTTTCTCAAGCACCTGCTACTGTATGTTGTTAACATCTTGTTTTAATTAAGCTTTTATGTGCTGTTCTTTTGAATCATAATGGTTTGGAGGCATAAATTATATGATGTCAGCAACAAATATGACTTTAAATGCTAAAGTCATAATATAGGCCTTTGGCTGTTGCTTTAATCAACAGTGACCTTCTGCTTATGTGTAAACCACATGAATGCGTCAATACGGTTTCATGACTAATGAAGAAGAAGGGTTCGCTTCAGACTTTTCATAAAGGTTTGTTTAAGCAACTGTGTGTGTCTGTGTTAACATTTCAAGCTTGAGTAAAAAGATGCCAGCTAGTTTTAAACAGGAAGGCAAGGACAGAACTAACCTGCAGCACACAGCGCCATTTGAAAAATCACCGTGACACTGGCTTTAAAAAGCCAAAGAACCATTTTTGCAGGTTATGAAGCAAAAAACAATGTTGAAAAAGTAGATCTACAGACTAACAGACTAATAGATCCTTATATAACATGCACATACATGACACAGCAAGCATGCATTTGAACAATAATTGAAGCCAATTATATTTATTCTGATAACAAGGCATCAGTATGTCAGCTGAAGCATTAGAGCCGCATTGCTTATATTTACAAGTTATTCTGCCCCAAAGAAAAAGCCGAGATCCACATAAATTATACAGAAAATCCAAAGTTAATGTAAACAAACCTTGAAGTATAAATGCAGATTTATTCACTAATCTTTAATGTAAAATATAATGTAATGTAATATAATGCATAACATATTGCTAGATTTATTGTGATGCCTGATGAAATATTCGCTAATGAAAGATAACCTGATCTTGAGAGTCTTCTGAATAATTTAAGAAGAATCTGCAAACAATACATATTCTTTCATGGTAGTATTGTGCTAAGTCTATATAGAACAGGGCTGCGTTCTCCGAAACCACCTTAACGCTACGTCGTTCTTAAGTTGTACCTTAAGACGTACCTTATCTTCTGCGCCTGTTCTCAGAAACCTTCTTAGTTAAGTATACCTTC
>JAUMHR010000060.1:8174798-8189853 GCA_032361145.1 Enteromius fasciolatus | reverse complement strand
GTTTGCTAAACTCAATTACTGCAAGAACAACTTCAACAATGTGGTCTCTTCCTTCATTGTCTTGCTGGAACTCACTGTGGTTAATCAGTGGCATGATATCCTTTATAAATACAGATCAAAATCCATTTCTGCTCCAAGGATAATGCAGTGAAACTGTAGACTAAGGTCTTGGAAAGTTCTAATAACATTGTCATGCATTGTGTTTCCTTTAACTGACTTCACTGTTGACCAGCGGTTTCACGGCAGTCACACACGTTTCAGCCAGAATTTTCTTCGTCCTCTTTCACATCGTGGTCGTCATTATAATAATCAAGTAAGAATGAAGGGACTATCTATTCAAATGTTATTATTGTGTTTTACTTGAAATAAAACAATGTTTATTATGTTAATTATTCCCCCCTCAGTATTTTTGTAGCATTTATCTTGGAAGCACTCCAGTTGGAATACACAGTTGAAAAAAGTGAGCTGCAAACTTCACTGGAGAAAAAGATAGAGGAGCGGGAGCTTAATGTTCAGCAGTATGTACCATTTAGACCTTCTATCACGTTGTTTGGCATGGCATTGTTTTGCTGTTGCTGGCATTAAAATGCCAAATCCTTTTTTGTTTGGCAGGGATGCTGTGGACACTGGTCTTGTAGATGCAGTCAAAAGCACTGACAATAAGTTGGGCCGTTCTGAAGCTGGCAAACGGAAACCCTCCCTCATGTTCAAGATTACTTCAAGAAGTAATATATTTTTAATTTTCCTTCATTTACCCTATTTTTTAAATTCTGCTTTACTTGTATTTTGTTTAATTTAATTATTTTTAAATTAAACCGCTAACCTGCTAAACTAGTAAGTCATAAAATGACTTTTGTTTTATTATCCAGAATCCAGAACTGTGGATGGACTTTTACAGCGGATGTTTGAAAAAGATCTTCGTCCTGAAGACTACAATGAGGAAGAGGAGCAAGAAAGTATTAACTTCTAAAACCTTGTCTTTGACTGTTGGTATAACCAGCATTAAAAAAATATTTTATACATATATACTGTTTGTATTAAAGATTCTCTTTATGTATGACAATTGATCAGATTTATTATTTAGACTTCAGTATACGGATCACTAATATAAATTTTTAATCATTTAGTCATCAAAGAGTCTCATTTGTGATCAAAGTGACTTGTACAGTACAGTATGTTTAAACTGATTTTATGTATTTATTTGTAATTCCAGTGGATGTAAACATACAGGAAAAAAGACAGGCTTAAAAGATTTCTTCTCCTATGATTCTAGCAGACAACCTTAGTATTACATTCTTCATCTGTCAATTGAAGTGTCTTATCAATTTCAAGCATCAGAAATTCATGAAAATAAGAATGTTTAAATGTTTTAAATGATTTATTCCGTAAAGGGTTTGGAGGAGTTTAGACAATGTACTTAAGATATAAGAAATGTACCTTTTTTTGCTGTTACTTTAATGCCATGGAAACACTGTTCAAGAAATCCAAAAACTCTCCGCAATTTAGCATCTTCAGTGTCTTGGCATCATGTACACAAAGTTTGGTTTGAATTGCATGATTGCTTTTGGAGGAATATGTAGTTGGTCGTTGAATCACAGCAGTGTAGATGTAGAGCCATATCGCTGTTCATATTGCTCCTATATACAGAGATACTGTTCTCGGTAACATTACCCTGCTGATTTTAATATCTCATGTACTTGTATAACTATTAAAAATGAATGGTGCTGTAGAATCTTTCTTGCTCATAGGTTCTTTATCATGCTGTCATACTGTCTTTTCTATAAAAGTTCGGTGCAACCACAAATTGCTTTCTTTAAACAAACATCAATCAGAGACAATGGGGATCACCTGGACACACACGGCTGGCAGGGAGTGAACACTAATGATGGGGCGGAGACCTGACGGCGCGAACGCCTTCCAGGGCGGATCAGGTGGTGGGAACTCCCACCTGGGTGAAACAGACAGCAAGGCGGAGCGGATGGCAGCAGAACCCCTCTGGTTCGGCCAGACAGTGACTGAGCCCTCTTGGGGCCACCAGACTGACTCTGCGCCCTTGAAAGCCAACCAGTCAGAGACAACGCCCTTCTAGGCCAACCAGACTGTGAGTACACCCTTTGAGTTTGAACTGAGACGTCCTCCCTGACCGACTGAATGATTCCATGGGCTGTGCAGCCACCAATCAGGCCTCTGGGGATTTTACGGCCGAAACGACATCTCCAGAGGTAGTGCAGCCTTCAGGTGGACCCAATGGAGTCTCTGTGCCACACACTGGTTCCAGAGGGTCGGGCCATGGGACCTCACAGGCCTCGTGGAGCTCGAGGGAATTCAGTGAATTTGGGTCACAGACCGGGTCTGGCGGATCCAGCCACGCAGGTGATTCGTGATCAGCTGGTGGAAAGTGTGATTAGCCAACGAATACATGAGAGGATTGTGAGGATCACACTGCATGTGAGGATTGAGAACAGCCAAGTACTGACTTCTGACCCTGCTCCTCCTCTGTGCCAGTGTTATACTGTACTGATTTAACAGAGTTTGGCTGTGCTAAAAACTTTGCACACCATGTAAAGCTGGATGAAACAGTCGAACCTGTATGGCAAAAAACATTGCCAACTTTAACTCTCTGTTCATAGTGCTGAGGAATTAAGCCACTTACAAGCAGCTGGAGTGATTGAAGGCATATATGCTTCCGCATGGGTTTCACCAATCGTGCTCTCACAGAAAAAAATTAAATTTAAAGCCGTGAATCGTGGACTCCTTTCCATTACCGCATATGGATGAACTGCCAGCTGCTCCTAAAGGTTCTGCTGTCTTCTCTACTACCGATCTGACCAATGCTTATGTGGCGAAACACAAGAGGCAGTGTTTGCTCCATATAATTAACAATTTAAGATACCCTTGTTTTTGGTGTCAGAAATGAAATTAAGTATACCGACTACGCCACCCCGGAATTCACATCATCAGGGAAAAAGAAACACTACACAGGCCCACAGATTCGAATAAACACAGCTGAGTAAAGACATGAGACTCTATAGACTTTATTAAACTATAAATAATTGTTATAATATTAAAAATATCTACTCCGGAGCTGGGGTGCCGCTCATTTAGTCTCTGAACGATAAGGCACAGCAACACACGCATCCACGTGCACTCACACTTCACTGCACCCAAGATAGTGAACACTGCACACAATAGGAGATCACCACCAATGGAAAGAGCTCGCCCTCACACTACCGCGAGTCACCCCTGTCCCTGGAGGGAAGAAGACACAATGTTAACACACAATAAAATTAATCATTTGAACACACCAGCCGTATACTGGTTTCACATCAAAATAAGAAAAAAAGAAAAGATGATAAGAGCAAAAACTATAGTCAAAAAAACAGCAACCAAATAATTACTCACAAAGAAACATTATACAAAGTAATCATAAAAAAACAAGAAAAAGAAAAGAAAGAAGAACAGGCTTTTACCAGACAAATCAGTCCAATAAACAAAACAAAAGAACGTACAGCAAGGCACAAAAAGTCAGTGATCCCTCAGTCCACACTATGGAAGGAAAACCTACTCATTGAGCACCAATTCATACCACGGATCTACAATATGGTCATGTTCAGCAGCACCTTACCAAACAAATACTCCCGCACCGCGCCGGAAGCCCAGTGACGTAATGGGAGCGTCTACCATCAGATACCTCCAGCTATTTTTATAGGGCGAACCTTAACGAGTGGAATAAAATCACACCCCCCTCTCTCCAAAAGAAGGCATCAGCCATCTGTTACACTTACAACCAAGTACCACTACGGGTGGACAGTCATGATTTCACAGCCTTTATTACCTACAATGAACTGTACCAATTTTGCCGTGTTCCTTATGGATTGGCCTCGGCACCTGCATCATTCCAGAAGATGATGACCATCATCCTGGCTTGCTTGTAGGAGTCGAGAGTTACCATCCATATTATCATCCATAGTCCTGACATGGCTTTGCATGACAAAACACTTCAAGCTGTATTAAAGTGTCTAGAAGGTGCCAGCTTACAACTCAATACAGAGTTGGGAGTTGAAAGTCTTTGTTGCAAAACACCGCTCTAGAGGAAATCAGCATGGAGGAATGGGCCAAATGACTAGCAACAGTGTGTTAAAACCTTGTGAAAACTTACAGAAAATCTTAGACCTCTGTTATGGCCAACAAAGGGAATTTAACAAAGTATTGGGATAAAATGTTGTTATTGACCAAATACTTATTTTCCAACATTTGCAAATAAATGCACACCATTGTCTCTACAGACGCTTCTGACTATGGTCTGGGTGCAATACTATCCCTATATTGAACATAGGTTTGAAAGTAAAAGAGAATGAGTCTCTGCTAATACTGTCTCGTCTGTTTGACTTAATTTGACTTAATACTGCTAAATACTTGCCTGGGCCTGACCATACTTCCTGTGATGCTACATTCAATTTCACGAGCAAAGTCAGTCTGGCAAAGTTGCCGTTTTAGAGCATTTCATTTCTGTTCCCAAAAAAGTGGAAACCAAGGAGAACTTGATCTTGGCCAGACTAAGCTCGTATGAGCATTATAGTCACGGAAGCCAGGCTAGCTAAATACTACAAGAAGTCAAACACTTCTCTTTACAGACATTTCTGGCTTTAAAAAGGATTAATCTATATTTAATTTATACAGTAAAGAATATGCATGTTATTTCAAACTCAGTCACTCAGATTCAGTCACATGGCAACCGTTCAAAAACATACCTGTGCAAACACTTTTTTTAAATAACTATATTAATTGAAATATACATTATTCACAAATATATTATTCGCTCTATAATTGTTTATTTTTTATAGGGATTAAAGCCAAATGACATACATTTCCGTAGTTTGGACTATGCGAAATAAAACCCAAACAAATTCTACTATGGCGAGGCCTCGTCTTATGAATATTAATTAGAGAGGTCATTCACCCAATCAAAGCAAAGCATCTTGTCAATGGTAGACTGGCCTTTTTAATATTAATGAGGCCATCTTCAACTTGATTGGTGAGAGGGCTTTTCTAGTAAATATTAATTTGTCCATGCTGATGTTGCATGGAAATGTTCTAAATACAAAGGTGCTGATCATGAATTTTTAATAGCGAGACCGTCGCCATACTAGGATTAGTAAATTTGCTTCGTTTGCGAGAAGAATCTTTTCAAGATGGGATTTCTTGCACAGTGACTAGCGACTTTTCAGACCTCTTTGGCGACATTTTTCCAAAAAAGCAACTAGCAACAAATCTAGTGCCTTCTTAGACAAACCTCAGCGAGTCTCCTGTACTGCCGCGCGACCTCTTGTTCTCCCAGTGCGCGCACACCTCCCTCTGCGTCTGTTCTGTTCAGTGAGAGGCTGAGAGGAGCAGAGCATTCGGTTAAAATAGACATTATGTTTCTTCTAACTCTATTTTACATGTAAATATAGCCAAAATCACAGCATAGCCATTGTCTATATCGTATGTGTATTTGATTTCATCAGACAGCGATTCGATTATAAATCAATATTTTAATCCAGATCAACATCTTGTAAGGTAGAACTAGTTTAGTAGGCCTAATAATGAGCTACATTTCAGTCACCATTTCATATTCATTCCGTTTTCTGACAACAGAAACCATTATGTTTAATATATCAATGAAAACAGTTATATTGAGAATTTGGGTGCATCAAAATACATTATGTGACCACAGAGAAGCACAGTAATATGCAATGTTGCCAGATTGGATGGACGATTTCCAGCCCAAATGCTCACAAATACCCGCCCAAAAACCGCCCACATTTTTAACTATCAAAACAAAGTGATCGAATGTAAATCAAAGTTCATAAGAGACATTTTTAACTACATAAAACAAATTTATGATGACAAAATAACATAAACATAATGCTAGATAAATTGGAGAAAATAGATTAAAGAGAATTAGCCTACCAAACATAAAAAAAATGCAAGCAGCATACAGTCAACAAAAAAAACGGTACCCTCGAAAAAACTGCATCATTTATAATGCCTACAGTCAGAATTCAAATGCAAAAGTGTCCAATATAGTGATCATGCACACACCATGACAGTCAAAACTATAATTCATTGATGCATACTGCATGATAATCTGACATAAATAAAAAAATAACAATTTAATGTTCTTACCTTTCACTCTATATTTTGCACAGAACTAGAAATCCTTTGAGGTTTACATTGAACATTATACAAACTTTGCACAGTCGAAAGTAACAAGTCCAGCAGATTTTAGTACTAATCTGAACCATATAAAAAGAGAAAAGACAGGATCGTATAGATTGTCACTGGAAACACTGGTAATATGACGCACTGTCGTAATGAATATGCAAATTCACATATGACGTCGTCTAGCGACATCTAGCGAGTTTTCAGGCTGGCTTTAGGTACTTCCGATTAAAAAAGTTGGCTACACTGTAATCCTGCGAGCTGGATCTGTATCAGCTGTGTTAGGTTGAGGTAGTTGGAAAAAATGCCAGAGACCGAAGAAACAGAGGGCCGTACTTTAACAAAAGATGAAGGTTTAACGAATGGAAGAAACAATGTTTCCGGGAAAATTTCAGATGAGTTGACAGAGGTATGTTGCGAGAGTCTGTACTTATCAATGTGCCGCAAAAAATGAGCGTCTAAACAAATGAGGTTAAAATCCGTACAGGTGCATATATGGGATGCTGATATTATTATTGGATTGGTTGTTTTATTAATTGGGATTTAAATTTTTCATAAACATGTTTATCATTTGTAGAAAAATGCATTTTAATCTGCATTGTTATGCATTGTTATGTTTACCATATAAATCTGATCATGCAAAACTGTTAACATAAACGTGCACATATTAGTCTAATTTTTCAGTGATGGCTGTATAGTTTGGTAAATTAATATGTGGACTGTTATGCCATTTCATTTAATCCAGTTACACAGCCTTTTGCTTATTAATTTATTTATGAATATTTTTTTACGAAGATTTTATGACATCAAATTAATTGAGAAATTAGATTAAATCTTTGCACTCATATAAACATATTTGTCACGCCACCAAATCATTTAAAATATAAATTTATTTTTAAAAGTCAATAAAATAAATATGCATTGGATTATAATGGTCTATCAAACTGGTTTTTATTCTCTCTGCTTGGTCGCTGCTGTGGTTTTAGAAATTCGACCTTGCCACAGTGTATGTATCAGATGCCCAGTATAACAGGAACATATTTTTTGATACTTCGCCACAGTCTGTGAGGTATGAGACTTTTCAGCAATCATTTATATAACTTTGACTATTACTAGACTGTTATAAAATCTGTCAAATATTCCACAGGCTCTACCTGTTGTACAATCACTGGCTCATGCAGATGATGGTATATGTGTTCATCATCATAAATCTTGCTCTGGCTCTCTTTGAGGATCCCGCCGTTATGCCACTGCATATATGGGTATGGAGGACAAACAGTTTAAACTTGCATTGAAATGTTTACACCTAACCCAGACATTCACAGCTAAACCATTTAGCCAATGATAAAGTATTCTTAGATTAAATTATTTTGTGTGTGTTCTCTAGGTAACTTCTACAGTTGAGATCATATGTCTCTCTGCCTTCACGGTGCGTATGGTACACTATGCCAAAGTCATTCCAAGGGATAAATTCTGGAAAGATCCTAAAAATATCTGTATCATATTCACTGTAACGGTAGGCATCTAATCTATTAAGATTATTTTTGGACTGGAAATATTAATATGTTAATTTTATATACAGATACACAATCAGTTTTATCTGATTAATATCATATGTTATTGATATAATAAAATATCAGTGAATTCACAAGTGTTCTCTCTGTACAAACATGAGAAAATGCTGAGAATGTACTGTAGTTGTAACAATTTTGTGAAATGAACTTTAGCCCGGGTTTTGTCATTCTCAGCAGTTCTGCAGGATCACCAGGAAATGTGGCATTCGCTGACTATAAGGAGACATTTAGTGAAGTCAGGCTCCACATGTGTCATTAAACTAGCTTGAATGCCTAGAAATTTTGGGAGATTTTAAAATCGCTGTAATTATTATTTCATGGTCTTTCTTTACTCTTTCCATCTCACAGCTCTCTTTTATAGATTTGACCATATACTGGGTTCTAAAAGAAACAGGCTACTTCGCTGTCCGATGGTCGAGGGTCTTAAGACCACTTCTGTTAGTCAATGTTACAGAAAGAAGACAAGTAAGAAAACCACAAAGCACAAAATCAAATAAATACATGTACATACATGGTAGTCCCTGGATTCTTTAATAAGTTCACCAGATCACTAGTAGAGCCCGACCGATAAAGGATTTTGAAGGCTGATACCGATAAAAATATTTGTTGGGTTTAAAATCTGATATTTTGATATATCGGCCAATATTTTTAATTTATTTATTTTTTATTTCAGAAACGCACAACTAAACATTAACAGATTTCCCTAACATTAGTTATTTGTAGGTATTTATGACAACATAATATGATTTTGATGAAGAAGCACTGGAGTCATCGGAATCCCCCCCTCCCCTCCTGAAGCGAGGACCCTGGCGACACCAAGGTCTTCCACGGGGTCTGGGAGCTGGTTTGTTAGGGTAGGCATGGTGGAAGACCTCGGTTAGAGCTGGATCCATAATGTTCTGGGCATTGACCCATGACCGTTCCTTGGGTCCATACCCCTCTCAGTCAATCAAGTACGGAAGTACTCTGCCTCTGCGTCGGGAATCCTGGATTTCGTGAACCTGATAGATGTCCTCCTGGTTCTCAGCAAGGGGAGGGACTTCCTGTGTCGCGACCTTGTCTAGACTCCTCTCTCCGGCGGGTTCTGCAGTGGGCTTGAGCAAAGAGACATGGAACTTGGGCGAGATACGTTAAGTGGCAGGTGAGTTTAATCGATAAGAAACTGGAGTTATTTGTCTTTGTATTTGAAAAGGACCCACGTACTTTTGACTTAACTTTCGGCAGGGCAGACGCAACCTGAGGTCTCTGGTGGAGAGCCAGACCCACTGGTTCGTATGGTGGATTGGGTCGACGTCGTCGGTTGGCTTGGGCAGTTACTCGTCAGATGGCCCTCTGCAGGTGGGTCAGCTGAGGGCAGATCTGAGGGTTCTCCTGACAAGGGGAAGAGTGGTGGTTGGAATCCTAAGATGCATTGGAACGGAGTCATGTTCGTGGATGGTTTCCGCAGGGAATTTTGAGCATACTCCGCCCAAATCAAGAATTGGCTCCAGTCTTCCTGATTGTTGTGACAGTATGTCCTTAGGAAGCGGATGAGCTCGCCTGGCCATTGGATTCAGGATGGTACCCAGAGGTAAGGCTTATATTAATGTTCATCTGCGTGCAAAACTCCTTCCATACCCTTGATGTAAACTGCGGTCCTCGGTCAGAGACTATGTCCTCAGGCAGACCATAATAGTGGAATACCTTCTCCATCATGACCTGAGCCGTCTCCCAGGGGGTTGGTAGTTTGGTCAGGGGTACCAATCGACAGGCCTTGGAGAATCGATCAGCTGTAGTCAAGATGGTAGTGTAGTGATTGGAAGGTGGTAAGTCCTTGATGAAATCTATAGTGATGTGGGACCAAGGTCGCTGTGGTACAGGTAGTGGTTGAAGCAAACCGGCCTGACGTTGTCATGAGGATTTGGACACTTAGCAGATGGAGCAGGCGTTAACAAAGAGAGTAACCTCTGTTGATAAGTGGGGCCACCAGAACCGGTTAGTGGTAAGTTATATAGTAGCCAGGATGCCTGGATGACCAGCGTTGGGGGTGTCGTGCACGAGGTGGAGTAACCGGTCTCTTAGGATTCTGGGAACATAGATCTTGTCAGGAGGACATTCTGCAGGTACGGGATCTGTGGCTTGGGCATCAGTGACTTCTCTGAGTATGTCCCACTGAACAGGTGCGATGATCATAGTGGAAGGTAAGATGGCTTCAGGTAGGTTGATGGAAGAGGTACTGTCAAATTGTCGTGACAGAGCGTCGGCCTTCACATTCTTTGATCCGGGTCGGTAAGTAATTTGGAAATGGAAGTGTGAAAAGAACAGGGACCAACGAGCCTGTCTGGCGTTGAGTCTCTTGGCTGAGTGTAAATACTCCAGGTTACGGTGATCAGTCAGAACGAGGAATGATTCTTTGGACCCTTCCAACCAGTGCCTCCACTTCTCGAGTGCTGCCTTGAGTGCAAGAAGTTCCCTGTCGCCAACATCATAATTACGCTCTGCCTGAGTAAGCTTTCTTGAATGGAAGGCACAGAGAAATAATTTGGGTGGATTGCCTTGCCTTTGTGAGAGGATGGCTCCCAGGCCAGTGTTGGAGGCGTCCATTTCAACCACAAACTGTTTCTCGGGGTGTCGAAGAATGGGCGCTGTGGTGAACCTTGTCTTGAGCTCCTTGAAGGCTCTTTCACTCTCTGAACATAGGTTTCTAGGTCTCTGGAATAAATCAGGATGTCATCTATGTATACTATGACAAAGCGATTGAGCAGATCTCTGAATATGTCGTTTACAAGGGCCTGAAACACAGAGGGGCTATTGGACAGACCGAAGGGCATAACCAGGTACTCGTAGTGCCCATTGGTGGTTGAAAAAGCCGTCTTGCATTCGTCTCCTTCTCGAATTCTTATTAGATTGTAGGCACTGCAAAGGGCTAGCTTGGTCAAGAGATGAGCAGAGCGGAGCTGTTCCAGAGCTGCAGGAACTAGAGGTAGGGGGTACCTAAACTTCACTGTGATCTCATTCAAGGCCCGGTAATCGATGCAAGGTCTAAGTCCACCGTCTTTCTTCTTCACGAAGAAGAAGCCTGCCGAGGCTGGGGAAGTGGATGGTCGTATGAACCCTTTAGCTAGTTCTTCTTGAATGTAGAGATTCATGCTTTCTGTTTCTGTCTGGGACAAAGGGAATACACAACCTTTAGGTGGCACTGTTCCAGGCAAGAGGTCGATGGCACAATCAGTTGGCCTATGTGGTGGTAGCTGTGTGGCCTCCTCCTTGCTGAATGCCCTCTGGAGGTCGTGATACTGCCTGGGTAAGTTCTGGATGTCAGGAGGTGGTGATTATGCTGTGGACCGGTCTTTTCATCTGGTGCAAGCAGTGGTTATGACAGAAGTTGGACCATTGTGTGATTTGATGTGATGACCAGGAGATTGTAGGGTCGTGCTGTTCCAGCCAGGGCAGGCCTACGATGACGGGGTGCTCAGGTGAGATGATGACCAGGAAGTGGATTCTTTCAGAGTGCAGTGAACTGGTGAGTAGTGATAGTTCTGGAGTCCCAGTAGTGATCCTGCCAGACCCTAAGGGTCGCCCATCGAGGGTTGCCACGGCCATGGTTGGGGAACAAGAAAGAAGAGGAAGTGAGTTCTTAACAGCAAAACTCTTCATTGATAAAATTTCCAGCTGCTCCTGTGTCAATAAACACCTTGGAATTGATTTTCTGGCCCTGATACAATATGCAAACATCAATTTTCATGGCTGAAGCTAACGAAACTGCACTCATCCGATATGACATGGAGCGAGGAGGTCGCACCGGACAGCTGGCACGGAGATGTCCGGCTTCTCCGCAGTACAGGCACAGGTTGTTAGTGCGGCGTCTCTCTCGTTCTTCAGGAGTGATGTGAGTGACTCCAATTTGCATGGGTTCCACTGGAGGTAGGTGGGTGGTGCTTGAGAGCGGCGAGGATGGCGTGAGCGGATGGTGTGGTCCGTGCGAATGGATAAGTCCATGAACTCCACGAGGGTCTTATCCTCATCGCAGTTACATTTGCAGATCCGCTCGGAGAGCATGCCGATAGAGTGACTTGAGAGGATCCTGATCCCATCCAGTCTGTGCCGCCAGAGTTCTGAAGGTCATAGTAAATTCAGCCACGGACTCGGAGCCTTGTCTAAGAGCAAGCAGTTCATCTTTAGCGTTTCGTCCGTCAGCGGTATGATCGAACACCTCCCTAAACTGGCAGAAGAAGCTCTGATATGACGGGAACGCCATGTGTCGACCCCTCCAGAGAGCTGTAACCCACTCCAGAGCCTTCCATGAGATGAGTGGCTTGTACAGACGCTTGACGGCTCACCTCATTAATGACTTGCACCAAAGCCGCTGGATCCTGTTGTGGCGAAATCTTCTGTGTTGAAGAAGCACTGGAGTCATCGGAATCCATTTGCAAGCTTTATTGTCAGAGTAGTCAAACAGGCGTGGGTCGGTGCACAATACATAAAATGTATAAAAATACAAACTTAAGATATGAAGTCCTTTGAACTAAAACACAAAAACAACAACAACCAAATTAAAGATACCAGTTTTAAAAGACTTTGGTAAGTCTAGGTAAGTCTGTCTGCCCGACTCTGGCTGGATCAGCAAGTTGCAGGATGTGTGGCGCGTTATATACGAGTGTTGCTAGCAAAACAACACTTAAACAAACTATACCATGCCAACAATTATGACATAGTTGAAGGGTGTTTCATAATTTTTATTTTTGAAATATTAATTTATCGGCCATTATAAATGGTGATAACGATAGTTTGGAAAATGCCTAATATCGGCCAATAATATCAGCCTGCCAATAAATCGGTCGGACTCTAGTCACTAGTTAAATTTTTTTTTCATAGTTTGAAGTTGGATAAAACACAAGTCTTTTGTGTCATTTATAAGACCCACAAATATCCTCCAGACCCATTCCTTTTTCCTCCCTTTTGTGTCTGTAGCTGCGAAGGGCGTTCAGGAGTATTTGGAATGCACTGCCTCAGATACTCTACGTTTTTATCTTATTCATGTTCAGTGTGTTGGTCTTTTCTCTCATGGCTCTTAAATTGTTTGGGAAAAGGTAATCCGGAATAAAGAATCATCCATTTATATATATCTATCCATTTATACCTCTGGACTTTTACAGTCATCTCATTTGTGTTCAGTAAAAAAAAAGTTTATTATTGTCTTTTTCTTTTATCTTAGGGGTCTTCTCACCATTGATGGCTCTCCATATTTCACTGACTGTTTGGATATTGTTTTCTACCTTTATGTTTTAGTGACCACTGCTAATAGCCCAGACGTCATGTAAGTTTTAAACTATTGCAGCTTTTCTTTTAATCTCATGCAGTCTGTCACTGGTCCGACTAATGAAAAAGGACATACCTTCACTGAGATTTTGAACTCTGTTGTTCCACTGAGGGGAAAAACATCCTAAAGTATTATCTGATCCCTGGCTGAATGACACTACCCATTCTTTCAGACGTGCCTGCAGAGTAGCTAAGAGAGAGTGGAAAAATTATGAATTGAAAATGTAGTTTGAAATGTTGCAGGATGCATATGTAAATACCAGAGAGCTGTAAAAATTTCTAAAACGATTTTTTATGATGTAGCCGGTAACAGACAACGGCCACAAGTTCTTCTTAATGTTTTTAAATCTTTTGTTAATCTGCGTGACTAAGATTGTATTGCACCATCTGTAACATTATGTGAAAACTTTGGAGATATTTTGTGGACAAGATTGCTGGTCGTAGTTTACCACCCATCATGGTTATTACTTTCTTGTGGCGTTCCCCAATGGTCCATATTGGGCTCTATGTTGTTGTTTTTTTTTTTTGTATATGCTCCCTTTGGTGTATATTTTTAGAAAGCACATGTGGATAATGTCAAAACAAATGAAAAAGCTTCATTTTTGTGTTTGGGAAATAACAGTTAAAGACCCTAGGACCAGGTGTTTGTTGAATGAAGACCAGGAGATCAATGGAAGAAAAATTAATTTAAGAAACTAGTTTGCAGTTTCATCAGCAGAAGCCAGCTTTAATACTCACATAATAGTTTGTAGGCAACTCTGCTTTACATTTTACAGACATCAATTTATATATACTCTAACAGAGGTCAATACATTAGTCATCCTGATTAGTTCCAAATGATAATTTTATAGACGTCCACGTGTGGACGAAAGCACATCTTAAGGTGAAGAAGGTGATAATTTGGGCGTCAAGTCTCCGGACCAGCCCAAATATGTAACTCAGCTAGCAGACGGACAATTTTCTTCTCTGCTTCCCTGAGTAAAGACACACACATTCACATTCATCTAATCTGCTTCTCAAGGCTATCTAGTTCTCCATCTATGGCTGGTTACCCACAGTCTTAGTAATAAGCATAGAAATACAGGCTAGAACTGGATTGACAAGATCTGTAATATCTTGCATAAATGTCACAGTTGATTCTTTATTCTTCAGAACATGCGAAGAAGTGAAGTGGTATAAGAGGTCATCCTGATCTCTTAGCCAGGTTCCATGACCTGAGGGGAGAAAATAACTTGCATACACAGACAGCCAGGCTCCATTGATTTCGGGGCCTGGTTTGAAACACATCATAGTTTTATCCATAGAGACTTATATGGATGGCATTACTTCTTTAATCAACAGTTCAACATATGGAATATGGTTATGTAATTTAATGAGTTAAATACTGATTCGTTGTGTTATCATAATCAAAATGAATATTAAATGAATATTAATAAAAAGGATATGGCAGCGTTCCATCCTTTCCGTCATTGCATTTGCTGAGAGATTTAAAAATATGGCTGGTTTAGAACTTTCTTTGTCTTGATGAACATAAGACAGAGATTATGTTTGGTTGTCCTGGGGATATGAGGGCTTTTGTAAATGCACTTGAAAGTTTAGGATTGTATATTCATCCACTTATCAGTCATTTTTGCGTGATTTTTTTTTTTTTGGATGAGGCTTTTAAATTTGAAAAGCAGATCAGTTTTGTTATAAAATGTTTTTTTTTTTTTTTTTAACTGAGACTTTAACTTTTGTCTAAAGTCAAGCCCTACCTTACTTGTAAGAAGTTTGAAAGTGTAATTTATGCTTTTATAACATCAAGACTACTCTACGGTAACTCTTTATACATTTGGTTTGGATCATCATCTCTTCAATGTTTGCCGTTGGTTCAGAATGCAGAATCTAGCTTGGCTCTTAACATGGGACTAGAAAGTATGAGCACATTACCCTGGTCTTAGCTTCACTACACCTGCTTCAGGATTGAGTTTAAGATTTTT
>JAUMHR010000060.1:8159541-8174078 GCA_032361145.1 Enteromius fasciolatus | reverse complement strand
AGCAATCTTTCATTTGAAAGCCATGTTTCTAGCATCTGTAAAACTGTGTTTTTCCATCTCAAGAACATATCTAAATTATGACCTATGCTCTTAACCTCAAATGCAGAAATGTTAATTCGTTTATGACCTCGAGGCTAGACTATTGTAATGCTTTATTGGGTGGTTGTCCTGCATGCTTGATAAATAGACTTTAGCTGGTTCAAAATGCAGCAGCTAGAGTCCTTATTAGAACCAGGAAATATTAGTCTGGTTCTGTCGGCACTGCACTGGCTCCCTATCAAACATTGTACAGATTTTAAAATCTTGCTAATTATAAAGCCCTGAATGGCTTAGCTCCTCAGTACTTGAGCGAGCTCTTACACATTATAGTCTTCCACGTCCGCTGCGCTCTTAAACTTTAAACATTTGATAATATCAAAATCTACTGCAGGTGGCAGATCTTTTTTCTATTTAGCACCCAAACTCTGGAACAATTTACCTAATATTGTTCGGGAGGCAGGCACACTCTGTCAGTTTAAATCTTGAATTAGACACATCTCTTTACTCTGGCTTACATCTAGCACACTAAAACACATTATTAATCAAATCCGTTAAAGGATTGTTAGGCTGCATTAATTAGATCAGCCAGACCTGGGAATACTCCCCTTAACACATGGTCTCTCCATGTCTCTCTAACACATGGTCTCTCTCTTATTCTGTATTCTGTCTGTCCGTATCTAGATCAGGTGGTGTATCAGCACAAAGAGATGATCTTCATCGGACACCAGAACACCTAGATGAGTCCTATGGACAGATCACCGCAACCAAATGCACACACACACACACACACACACACAATACAAGTCCTCTGCACAATCTGACATATTCTGGGCATCTGGCCAGAGGAGAACTGGTCCCAAATAAGCCTGGTTTCTCCCAAGGATTTTTTTTTCTCCATTCTCTTATGGATGGGGTTTTGGTTCCTTGCCACTGTCTCCTCTGGTTTGCTTAGTTGGGGGCACCAAATTTCTAGTGATTATTGTTGTTTTGTTTACAGAGACTGTCTTTTCATTTGATGAATACATAGTTTAATCTCATCATTATGCATTACCATCACTCTGTTCTCCTATTTGATAATGTTCAGTGCTTTGCTACAATCTGTATTGTTAAAAGCGCTATATAAATAAAAGTGATTGATTGGTTGATTGATTGATTTAGGACTCAGAAAAGAAGAGAATATTTATAAATAAAATGTAATTACAGATAAAACAATTAGGCTTATAATAAAACAGAAGAGAAGTCAATACTGCTTAGAACACCCAAGACATAATAAATTATTTGTCATGAGTAAAAAGAACACAGATAAATGTAAGGTTTCTAAATTCAAAGAAAGTGAAGAGCATGTGCTATTAAATTAGAAAAATAGGCCTAAGGAAGAAAGAAAAATGCAATCAAATTAAGATGATATTATATTTGTCACAGTCAGCTGGATGTGCCAGCGCAGATCAGGGTGCCAAAATTGCACTGTATGTATGAGATATGTTGAGCGTTTACTGACTGCGTTCCAGGGGGCGTCATAGAGACCCTGTGCCAAGCTCGGGTCTCAGCCTTTTAGGCGTCACAAATGACCGCAGATTCTGTGTGCGTGCCAATTTTTGGTTGTCGTGTGAAGAGCCCGCCAGCAGAGAGCGCAATACCGTCTGCAGAGCATCAGCATCGCCGTTGTTGAGGTCAGAGAGGAAGAGTGATGTGTGGTGCTGATGCTGTGATCCAGACGGGCGGGGAGCAAAGCAGGGAGCATCTAGCATCCTTAGCAATGGTGGAAAGAGGTCTAAAGAGTATCCTGACGCGGAAAAAGAGGTTATGAGCCTCCACGCATAAGAAAATGAGCAGGTAAGTTAATAAACGATTTATATTTGTATTTCGCTATGACTCGGTATGGCTGGTCCTAAGATGTCAGGCCATAGGAGTTCTGTAGGAGAACCGCTATCATTCTAAAACATCCTCCTCCGTAGGAATGTAATTTAAACCAATTGCATCCGGAATGTCTGCAAATATAGAAATATTGGTTTTGGTTATTGAAAAAACATATACGCGTTTGCTGAAATAACACTGGCCTCTTGAACCCCTGGTGTTGTTTGTTGGATTCAATTTTGAGATATGTTTTGTTTGGATGCGCTTCGGTTCGAATCTGAGTCTTTTCTTTGGCGCAATTGACCTTTTAGTGTTTTGTAATCTTAAAGACTTTTATCTCATTCTGATGTGTTGACTAGTTTATGTAACTATACAAAATGCACAGTGACAACGGGTGTAGCCAGGAGGCGAAATAACAGATCCTACTACGGCGAAGGTATAGCTTATGAATAATAATTAGTACAGTGTGACGTTGTTTTCTAACTTTACTAAAACGTAATTAATATTCATAAGCTATGTGTTTGATTCGTCAGTTCACTAGCGCAGCTCCTGTCTATCAGCCAATCACGTACCTGTACTAAACGAACGTCACTCAACGTAATGAATATTCATCTAGCAAGCGTCCTCTACAGACTGTGAAGAGTCACTGCATGGGTGTTTGACGCGCTGCAGTGCGGACCAGCGCAAAGGATGCGCGACCGGACAGTTGTGTTCAGTGAAAGCCGTGTCGTTTATTTATCAGAATGTGTCGGATGTATCGAATATCTGGGTAGAATACTATTGATGTATATACTCTTTTTTTATTCTCTGTGGTTTAGGCTGTTTTGCACTAAGATGCCAATATAGCTCGTTTGTACCGTGAATTAGAGCACGTCACGTGCCAGATTTGTGTTTTTGCTTTAACCTTGGACCCCTGTGTCATATATGCACGGTTTTTATGTTACAGGAGTGATGTTTACGATTAGATAACCAAGTGCGCCTGGTCAGTGGGTGTTTTTGTGGTAGTCCACTGGCTTGCAGTGCATTAGCAGCGTGCTTGAGATGCCTATTAAATGTTTTAAGTTGCAGAGTAAAATCTAATAAATTGATTCGCGCTTTTTAGGAATTAATTTAACATTCACGAACAGAATTTCAGCTAGGTATTCAATCGGTAACAAAATGCAAAAATCAGGCGGTTTATGGTATTAAAAACAGTCCCAGCTGATCGTTTGTGTCACTGTGAGGTCCCAAATGAAGATTTCAAAACGACGGAAAGGACTGACTTTGCGTAGTCTGTGTGCCAGGTAGGGTGAGAGCATCTTATTGTATTTTAAAATAGGACGTTTTTTTTTTTTTTTAACTTAAGCATGTGAAGTAATCTGGAGTAAGGATTGCAATGAAATGTTAGTCTTATATAAACCATAAATTGATATACAGTGCTCTTTGTAAGATATTGTGGACATTTCCTACAAACTTTACTCCACCTCTGTGACATAAGAGAAAGAGGGTTAAGATGTGTCATTCTCACAATTTTTTTGCATCCAAATTTTTTAAAAGAGTCGTCTTGTGAAGAGTGAATTTGTAGAGTAATATATTGTTTAGGCATTTAAATATCTAAAAAGTTAATTTTGCTAGTATAACAATAATATAAAACTGGAAGTAATTTCAATTTCATTTTTAAATGCTTATATTAAACATTTATTTGCGAATTCAAAATATTTCTGTGGCCCTGCTCTACTGCTTATTCAAAAACTCAAGGAAAATTGGCACAGCTTACTCCCGCTTTCCCTTATGCTATTGAACACAACATTTATGCATTTATGAAAGCATTATGTGTATTTACTGTCTGTCTTTCTCACTGGCCCATATGTGTCCAAGTGTGCTGTAATTGGTGTATGTATCTGTGTCCATTTCACTGTGTTGCACATCAGTATGTTTTGTGTTTTCTTCAGTTCACAGGGCTTACATAACGGCGAAGTCTTTTCGTAATGTCAAGTCAAAGACGCATTTTTTCCTTTTGCGCATCAGCTTATGATTCAATAATGCATGTATCACCTTTCTCTGGGACATTGAGTGCAAACTGACCTTTGTGACACTCATCCTTAAGGATTGAATTTCTGTCTGACCCATGCTTGCCTTAAGATGGACGGTGAGTGTCATAATAGTCAAAAGAGGAACTGCTGACGGTTTGAGATCGTGACGTCAGCCACGACCGACCAATGTGCCGAATCCTTGATTACTAGTGCAGAGAAGGAAAACAAAACAGCCGTAACGTCATATCAAGCGCTGCATCAGCTCAAAGTGCTCAAAACCAATTGCTTGTTAAGTATAATCCATCTCTTCTCTTGTTTTTCTGGCTTGTAGGCTGGCAAAGGAGGGTTTTGGCGTCGACTAAATTGGTCAATTGCAAGATATTTGTCAGAGACGTAAGGTTATTGAAGAGATTTGTGAAAATGGTGAGAGAGTTACACCGTCCTTTATAGTTTCCCCCCTCTCCCTTCCCGGAAATGTGGCTGCACTTCACTTTTCAGAGTTTGATCACAAAATGGCTGTTGACGCTTCCCTTCCCTGGGATTCAGAGGAATTTCAATTATTATTCTTTGTTAATTAAGGTGACCTGAATGAAACCCCCTCTGCTTTTCGCTCACCGTAACCTCACATCCCATGGGTCCCCTGGAACGAAACTGAGAAAAAAAAAAGCTCTCATGCCGATTATTGGGAATACAAGCCGTGCGATTGAATGCTTTAGCTGTTTCGCCAGCATTACGGCCTGTCTCGGACAACACCCGTAAGACTGTTCGGAACCTGCTTGTTAGTTAGTCACTCATAAGGGAGAGGGTAGATGCCAGCTAATATAGAAACTATCAGGGATATCTGTCTGTCCTTTTGCCTAAAGTGGATTCTATTTAACATGGGAAAGAAGCAATAGCATTTCCACACATTGACAAACCTTTTACGCTTTTGGTTCGGTTGTTTCTCATGCAGTAACATTTCTAAATATGCTCACAATAGCACGTGGAAGTCTAGTTGCGGAAGGAAAATCCCATTCATTTTTTCCATATGGGGAAAGATAACTTCAAAACTTTTAAATAGACGTACTGTGAGCTACGAGCTCAATGGATTCCTGGTGAAAAGCTACATTACCCATGATTCTGATATCCACTGATCGGAGAAGGAAAATCACTTCAAAAGAGATTTACATGTGTTATTTTGGAAGTAAAGTTAAACAGTAAAGTTGTGGAAACTATGACAAACACAGATGTACAGTAATAATAAACAATTATACAGTACATATTTTGCAATTGATGTAAAATAGTTGTTTCTTTATAATAATAGTTCTCCATTGTCTCTAAAAAATAAGATGCATAGTAAATGCATTTTTCATGGAATTGTACTTGTTTCTTCCATTGAAGCTATTAAAGAAATAGTCCACCCAAAAATGAGAATTCTGCCATTAATTACTCACCCTAATGTTGTTTTAAAACCTTTGTTCATCTTTGGAACACATATGTGATCCAACATCAACAAAACCAGTCGTAAGTGTTAATTTTCAGAAATTAAGATTTATACATGATCTGCAAGCTGAATAAATAAGATTTCCATTGATTTGGATTGAATAAGGCAATATTTGAACGAGATACAACTATATGAAAATCTGGAATCTGAGGGTACAGAAAATTCTAAATGCTGAGAAAATCACCTTTAATTTTGTCCAAATGAAGATCTTATCAATGCATATTACTAATCAAAATTTAGGTTTTAATAAATTTTGGGTAAGAAATCGACTAAATACCTTCATGAAACATGATCTTTACTTACTATCCTAAGCATTTTTGGGAAAAAAGAAAAATCTAAAATTTTGAGCCATACTACTGTATGTATTTTTGGCTATTGCTACAAATATACCCCACCGACTTAAGACTGGTTTTGTGGTCCAGGGTCATAAATTAAGATCTCTGAACCTCCCATATACAGTGGGGGTCTTACCACGATCAATATTGCAGAAGGAATTTAACATAATAACGTAACTTATTTAACAATTCTTCTCCCCAGGTTACCATTTACTGCTTGTGTGCCCTTTAACTGAACGTAAAGTATTTCTGTGCATTGATTGTGGTAATATCCTTGCTGTTTATGTAGGGTCAGCGAGCTCTCAGATTCCATTAAAAGTATCTTATTTTGCGTTCTGAAGATGAGCGAAGGTCTTATGGGTTTGGAAGGACATAATTAATGACAGAATTTTAATTTTTGGGTGAAATAAACCTTTCAGTACAGCCTTTTTCATTCATTTGTAATTTACCTCATAGCTGGTTGGTATGGTTCAAAAAAATCCCTGTGGAAAAAAAAGAAAGGGAAATAAATACTTCCGGAACCAAGGTCGTTGAAACTCATTTTAGCAATTGACGATTGGCTGTTAATGAAAAGGTGGGTAAGTGAAGCATGAGATATAATTGACAAAGACAATAGCTTCTTTCTTCTATGCTTGTTACTTTCACAACAAAATACTGCAGGTAGAATAAAGAGCCCATTGATAAGTGGCCACTGCAGGGTGTGGAAATGCTGGCTTAATGTACTTCAGTTGTATCTCAGTGTTCAGAAACCAACGCAAAGTGATTAAACTCTTCACTGCTCACATTCTTTTGCCAACTCATGTGAATTCAGACCAAACAAGCTTTCAGTTTTTCAAAATATTCTTAAGCTGCATCTTTCATCCCTGCCACTGCCTGTATAACATTCAGACTTTCATCTTCCAGTTGGTTTCCACAAATCTCCTTGTTTGCCTGTATCAAGGGTACATCAGTGCAGGTGTCAGGAATTTGGCACATGAGTTGGCAATACGCTCTGTCACTTTTCTTGGCTGAACTTTGTCTACCTTATGCCATAGTGCAGTTTGTTCATAGATTGTCCGTAGAGCACTTCTCTAAGATGCTGCACTAGAGACTGCAGTTCTTGATGGATGCTGGGCTGGGCATGAGTTAGCGATTGAGCTACTGAATCTGAGCCGAGCTGGGCCCTGCATGTTTAACCAAGAAAACATTGGTGCTGCATGCCAAATAGCATGTTATTGGGTTCTAATATGCATCTTTCGTAACCTTAGTTTAATTGAAGTTGACTCCAAAATGTAACCTTGCAGTAAGGTTTTTATGCTCTTTTAGAGAATTGTAATGGATGATTTGTGATGAAGGCTGATGTTTAATTTAGAAGTGGGATGATTTTACTTTTTAAGAAGGTTTAAGTCTATAGTATTTTAATGCCCAATAAATGTTTGTTTGTAGAATTAGAATTATTTTGTTTAATGACCAGTACCGATATACAGTGTTTTTTATTAGATGTTCTATTTGTACCAAATTAATAAAATGTCATACATTTATACAATAAACACATTAAAATAATGTGATTACTGATGTTGATAAACTAATTTCGGGAGAAGCACGTACGATTAATTAGCCACGTCTGGCTCCGCATATATTCAATCAACCTATTCCCGTTCTTCCAATCAGAACCAAGCTACCCTGCCTTAAATAAGCCTGATTTCCTCCTTCCCACATCTTGTTTATGCATCCCTTCACCTCCCCTTCTCCTCCAGCGTTTCGCACTTTCCTCCATGGGGGGGGGGGGCACACGGGATTCGAGCGAGACGCCGTGCTCTGCCTGTGCAAGGGTTAAAACTACTAGGGCTCGGGAGTAGAGACGTGGTGTGGAAAAAAAGATTTAATGGGTGAATGCGGGTGCGGACGGTGAGGTCTTCATGTTAGTGCGGGTTGTAGGAGAATATAATAATTCGCGGGACTCTCGCAAAATTAAATTATCTTAATGAAATGTTACTAAAAAAATATTCTGTTATTTATATACTGCACAAAAGCAACAAGAACGACAAAATAAAGTAAAAACAACTTACAAGCGCAGGTTCGGAAGCTAATTCTTGCGTGGTTCATGACTATAGACCCAACCCGAGGCACAATGTCTAAAGAGCATGGCACAGATGGAAGCTAAGTTGTACTTGTTTTTTTCTACATTGCTGATGGAAAAAAAGGCTAACGCACGTTCTGAAGCAGTATTAGGCCAAATTCTTTCCTGTTTGACCACTTCAGAAATCAACGTTTATTATTATATTGTTTCATTGCAAAATGATCAGCCTATTTCTAACTGTATTTCTATGTTCTGAAAAGCTCCTTATTCGTGTCAATGTTTATCATTCTATTTAATAAAACTCAAATAAAACAAAACATATTTGTTTATTTTCTACTTCTTAAAACAAATTATAGAGTAGCGGGAAGAAGCGGTGAAAATAAAACTACTTATATGTTTACCTGCGGGCTTCTGCGAGCAGGAGTGGGACAAAACTTGAATACTACATTATAATAATATTTTCCCGGTAGCTCCTGGTTCGCTCCCCCGGACAGCAAGCCAAAAACGCTATTTTATTTTACATTATGAGGAAGTGTCAACTTGTGAAATAATGAAACAAGCTGATTATCACTATTTGCACTGGCAGTTATTAGCTGATTTTGGATATTTACAATAATTGTACATGATTGTTTCCCGCCATTTTAACATTAAAATTGACTTTACTGTCATCTAACACTCAGAATTAACCTTTGAAAACACAAATAATTTATTAACACTGCTAAACTGAGCATAAAATGACTTGAATTTTGTGATGCCCAAATTCACTCATTAAAATTGACTTTTGAATTTATTTAGACGTAATAACACAGAATGCTAATCCACCATTTACCAAATTATATCAGACATCATTTTAATATCAATGTTTTTGGTCTAGCATGGGATTTGAATACCATTGCTGTCGGAAAATAAGTCAATTGTGTCAATTTCAGGAAATTCTAATGGTAAGGTTGTTTTAGGTGCTATAATCATGGTTTCTCTTTAGCTTCTCTAAGAAATGCCCAGCACACTTAATGGAACTGTTTTAGCATCCCCTATTCGAACACCTCATAAGCTACAGTACTTGGCATCTGTACAGTAGCATGTGGTCTTACAAATGTCTGCAGTTTGTTTATGCGGTCTAGTGTGGTGTCATTCTTTTTTAGTCATGTGTTTTCTAGATTTTTCTCCTCTGTTTGTGGCTATTTTATTTGCGCAGGTTTTTGGGTCAAAAAGTATGTGGGTCAATGGATGTGCCTAGTAGACTTTTTTTTTCTTGTCAGCATAGTAACGTTATAATGCTCAGAGTACACTTTAATGTCAGCATTTCGCCTCTTGAATTGGTATCAGTAAATAACTGCAGGAATAAGTTGGCTTTATTTTATTATAACTACATTATTTAAATCAGACATTCCAAAGATAACTGCCTTCTTTGGAATGTTAGCGTTTGCTGAAGTTTGACTGGCCACTGCATGTAGAAGCCAGCTCAACTCACCAATAGCATGATAGCAATAGCAATGAATTGGTGATTTAACACATGTTGGTGACTTTTCACAGATAAATGGATCATTTAAGTTGGGGGCTGCCAGAGTGCTCTCAGGGTTGCAGTGCCTAGCGCTGCAGGACAACGCCAACATGAACGGCACTGCAGAGCAGCAGGACATTCTGCCCCCTAACTGCATGGTCAAAGAACGATGGAAAGTGGTAGGTGTTCTAAATATCTGTACATGACAATTACAGTATACACACAGGGACACGCAGTTGTAATGCACCAAGATAAATATAACACTACAAAATATCCCATGTATATTTGCTTTTTTGATTAGTGACCTGAAAGTTGCACAGAATCCTCAATAGTGCTTATTTGTTGTCTTTTGCAATTCTGCTTTGTATTTTTATTTATTTAAAAATTTTGGGTTTGATATTTCTGGGGTTTTTTTTATTCTGAGGTTTTGATATATATATATATATATGTATATACATACATACATATAATGAAAATAATTATTAAAATTAACTTTAAACAACAAATTAGTATTAGTAATATTACTTTTTTTTATAGTATTACTAATTGATGATAGAAAGAAATGTTTTTTGAGCAGCAAATCAGCATATTAGAATGATTTCTGAAGTATCATGTTACACTAAATTACTGCTAAATTCAACTTTGCCTTCATGTTAATAAATTACATTTTAAAATATATTAAAAGTTGCTTTAGATTATCATAACTTTTTTCTGATCAAACAGAACCTTTGTGAATATAAAAGACTTAAAACCTTAATATATTAAATTGTTATTTTTAAATGATATTTATATAGTTAATTGATATATGTGTATATATATATATATATATATATATATGTATATTAGTTAATATGCAATTGATAAAATTTTATGTGGGTACTTACTCTATAGATGGATATATATTTGTGGGTTTTAGCCTCATATCTTTTCTCCTGTTCTGAGAAGATTATGTAACAGAAAACATCATCAGTCTTTTGACCCCATTCACTGGGGCTGTCTTGTCAAAAGACATTAAAAAGAGATAAAATTCCCACAAAAATTCCCAGTACAAAGGAGAAAAGAATCTTTTCACATGACTGCTTGATTCCAGTAAATGGGCCCTTAACTTCGAGAGAACTAGATGAGAGAGTGACGTTACTGACCATCAAAGATTGTTTATGAGTTATAAGAAATCAGAAAATGTTTGTTTTGCATTCTCTGTTTTATTTTGGAAATGCATTAGTCTTTATTGTGAAATTTGTGACACATTTATGCTGAGCTGACTAATTTTTGTCTGTAGTGGGACTGCTGCACCATTGCATATCTCTGGTCAATACATGTGTCCTCTAGATTGGTAATCAATAAAACAAGGATTATTCACATATACAAGATCATGCACATGTAGATGGGTTATGTTACAGTATTATTTGTAGAGTTTGTTGTTTGAAATGAATATCTCAGGAGAGTGAACACTTAAAATTCAGATATTGTGAAGTGCTTTTTGATGTTTCCCAGATGCTTTATCTGAAAAACGCTTTGAAAAGCTGTATGCATTTTTATGAGATCGTCAAACATTGACAGCGCTTATTTTCAGAAGAAAACAATAGTTTCTCTCACTTCAGGCTTTATACTTGAAATCAATAGCAAATTAAACACAAAAAATCCAGATCATATCCTGTTGTGTTCTTTTTTGATGTCCAGCTGAAGAAGATAGGAGGAGGGGGGTTCGGGGAAATCTACGAGGCGTTGGACCTGCTGACTCGGGAGAATGTAGCATTAAAAGTGGAGTCAGCTCAACAGCCCAAACAAGTCCTGAAGATGGAGGTGGCAGTACTGAAGAAACTGCAGGGTAAGGCATGGTCATCATTAGGTTCTGGTATTTTTGTACAGTATCAATGTCACTTTGACATTGACAAGACGTCACATTGACTGAAGACGAATTCTCCATGGAGATACAATACACAAGATAATTTGTGTTCGAAAAAACCTATTAAACGTTTCATTTTTGTTTTTAGAATTTAAAAGTCTTTCTATGAACCTAAATACCAGGCTTTTATCAAATGCTCTGCATAAACATAGACACCTTTGCAAATATGCATTGAATTGATCCAAAGTAAAGACATTTTGTACAAATTTAGTGTAAATGCTGTCCTATTTCCCTTTCCAAAATTATAAGCAGCACAACTGTTATCAACATTGATCATAATAAGAAATGTTTCTAGAGCACCAAATCAGCATATACTGTATTAAAACAGAGGACTTCAAAAGTGATACTGAGGACACAGGAAAAACCTATAAATTGAATAATTTCAGTTATAGAAATGTAAAAAAACATAGAAATAGAAGACCTGCTGTATTTCAAAGGCTTTAAAGTAGATGATTTATGTTAGTGGCATTTCAAATTTTATACAGTATTGAGTTGACATCATCTTTACTGAGGCATTTATTAAAAACTGTAAAGACTGACTTTGCCATCAGAGTGGACCATGTGTGGCACTTTTTATATTTAGCACTGTGAATGAAGCGGCAGTAACACAGCCTACGTGACTACGAACATGTGAAGCGGCCTACAGATCATACAGCCAAGCATTACACATACATATTCTGATCAGCCGTTAGTCATCACCAGAATAAAAAAGAGGACAGCTAAATTTGAAACTCGTCGTACTATAAGGCAGATTAATATGTAATGAAATAAAATGAAATATTATAAAAAACATACAAAATATTATGAAATATATAAAAATTTCTGAAATTAAAATATTTATATTAAGATTTAAATTTAAAACTCACAAAATACACTAATGTTCAACATTTCTGAGTATTATTTATATAATATTACAGTATATAGTACTACTTTATTTTATTCTCAGTAGTTACTTTAATTGAAATTTAAGTTTTGTTTAGTTGTTTTAGACGTTTATTTATGTTTGTAAATAATTTTAATTTAGTGGCATTTTATAATTGTATAAGTTAAAATTGCAAAAATTTAAGTTTATTGGTTTTTTTTTAGTTTCTTGCCAGTTTTAAATTGTCTGTGTGTTGTTTTTTTTACATTTATATTAACATTTTAGATCATTTCAGCTTTCAATTTAAAAACATTCAGTTAAAACGTATTTGAACAAAAACGTTTTAGTTAACAATAATCAAAAGTACATTTATTTATCTTTGGACTTTTTTATTTTTTAATCACCCTAACCAATAATGTTATATTTTAACATATTTGCATAAATAACCTTCCCATGTTATTTTCTATTTTTAGGTAAAAACCATGTTTGTAAATTCATAGGCTGTGGGCGAAACGATAAATTCAACTATGTCGTCATGCAGCTGCAGGTAAGCAGTTTCTATTCCGTAACTAGTCGCATATGCAGTAACATCAATTCTAAATACCAATGCAAATTAGTAACCCTTAACTGATTATATTTCAGTCAAAAATTGTTTTCTCCAAAATTCTGTGAATCCTGGTGTTATGTAGGTGTGAGGATTTCACTTACACTTTGTTATCACATTCAGGGTAGAAACCTGGCAGATCTCAGGCGAAGTCAACCACGTGGCACCTTTACCATGAGCACAACCCTCCGTCTGGGAAAACAGATTCTAGAATCCATAGAAGCCATTCACTCTGTTGGCTTTCTCCACCGAGACATCAAACCGGTATTATTTAATAGCTTTCCTTCAAATGTTTTCTAATTGTGTTTAGAATAATAATATAATGCTACACTGTCATCATTTCTGAGCTCCAGAAGTGATTTGATTTTATAAGAATCTATGGATTTTCTTTCCAGTCAAATTTTGCCATGGGAAGACTACCTTCAACATACAGAAAATGTTATATGCTAGATTTTGGGCTTGCACGACAGTATACAAACACCAATGGAGAAGTCAGACCGGTATGTCACAGCTTATTTCAGTATATTTTAAATACTTCTCAGTTTTAGTCATTGTAGATTTAATTATTTAATGGCTAACAATGCTCATTTTTTGTATGTGTTGAATAATGGTACATGATTCCTGTACTGCAGTCAAATGATCAAACATTTCTGTCCTTGATTAAAATGCTACCTTGTCTTTTGATTGACCCTGAAGGTCTGGTTTTATCAAGAAGTGCCTGAGATTTATTTAAGTAATACAAAGGCTTTATTCACTGTAATAGTGCTGGCTGGCGGAGAGAGGCGAGCTGAAAGCTCATGAGAGGTTTACAGAGCTCTCTGAATCAGGCACTGGGCTGTTTCCTCTTTTAGCTCATCACAAAGAGCTCTTCATTCGCACATGTTCTTCTCTCCTCCATCCTTCACACTATCTCTCTATTTCTCTGTACGTGCAGGTTTTAGTGCAGCAGTATGAATATTTAATAAGACTGCATGCATCAGTGAGCATTGCCCCCAGGTTAAACCTGAGAGGGTGTAATATTTTCTCTCTCTCTCTCTCTCTCTCTCTCGCTGTCTTTCTCTCTATTTCCTCCTTATTCTCTTCTGCACAGCTGAGTCAGCTGTACTCATCGATTCAGGAAGGAAACAGCATCTATCTATCTATCTATCTATCTATCTATCTATCTATCTAATCTATCTATCTCATTTAGAGGGTTATAAATAGTTTTGGTCTCCTCACAACTGTAAATGTCATCTTCTGTCGAATGCATAAAGTATGAATAGGACAATCAAGGTCCTGAGTCATGGTGCCATGTTTGTTTGCTTATTTCTTTGTTTGTTGATATTTTTATTGTTAAATATTTTTACATGCTTTTTGGTACTTTTTAACCTTTTCTTATGGACAGCATTTAAAGTGGATTGCATGGGGTCGTTTGTATAATTATGCCTGGTGCATTATGTCTGCATTCTCTTTTGTTTGACCATTTTGTCTTATTTTTGCAGTTTTCCTTTTGGGGTTTTAAGTTATGACGTGCATGTCTGACGTATTTCTCCATCTGTTCCCTTCTCCCTCATACTCTCACCAATGGAAAGACTTTCATTGTGAGTGACTTCATGAAACTTTCATCTTCGTTTTATAGCTTTCCACAATAATAAAAAAATGTACAAATTTATATCTAAATTCACATACTTTTACTTATTCTGTTTCTATTCCTATATATATATATATATATAGGATAAGAAAAGTTAATATTTATTAATATCATTTGAAAAAATGAACTGAAAGTTTTGCACATAATATTCATTCCACTTTTAATTTCAAGTTACAGTTTTTCTCAGTCGCTTTGGTGCGTTTCTCAGATCAGAATTAAAATTCTCATAACTATTAGTTCAACCTCCACAAC
>JAUMHR010000060.1:8144943-8159441 GCA_032361145.1 Enteromius fasciolatus | reverse complement strand
GCATGTGACGTGCTTTTGCAGGCTATCCACTAGGTTTTGCAGTTTGCACTAATTGTTTTGAGAAATGCACTAACTGCCGTGCAAATGTTAATAGTGTTCTGAGAAACGCACCAAAGCGACTGAGAAGAACTGTTATTCTTAATCATGTTCTAATCCAAAGAGAAGTTGATTTAATATAATATATAATACATTTAATGAGCCATTTATAATTAATGTTGAATAATGCTTGTGAGATTTCTTTTCGAGAGTTTGACCTTTATGTTCAGCAAAAGTGCAGTCTCTATAATTGGCAATAAAACAGTGAACACGACAATAGAAAATTAACTTCATCCAAATGAAATGTCATTTGTTCTGAAACAGATGTCATGTTATTTAGTTAATCAAAAAGAAATTAGAGCAGGTTTGTGAGAAAGAGAGAGCCACCGGGACTTATACACACTCATGCACACACAGACACACACACACGTACATTTATGTGATGGAAGGTGTTTACCTTTTGTGTTGCGTGTTCACTGTTCTGGAAGAATGGAATGCCATGTTCAGTTTCTGGGCAAAGCCATGGTGTCTCTTCTTTCAGAGTGTGTTGTGCAGTTTGTCCTTTTACTGACGCTACTGTATTGAAAGTTATAATGGATATAATTATACAGTAATGCCCAGTATTATTTCTGATTTGCTTTGATTTACCATAGTACAAAGTATTACAGATAAATGCATTTATCAGTGACAGATTTCCCTAATACATTTTCTGCTTTTAGCCCAGAACCGTTGCAGGATTTCGAGGGACTGTTAGATATGCATCTGTGAATGCACATAAAAACAAAGTGAGTGCAACTGTATTGTGATCTTATACCAAACAAAGTATTTTACAGAGGACACAATCATCTAATGATATTTACCTGTTTATTTAATACAATTCTTGTGTTGTTTTTACAGGAAATGGGTCGCCATGATGACTTGTGGTCATTGTTTTACATGCTGGTTGAATTTGCTGCTGGGCAGCTGCCGTGGAGGAAAATCAAAGACAAGGTGCTCTGACTTCCCTTACCTCTCACATGGAAAGAATCTATATGAGGATATATGCGCATATATGAAACCTATATGCAGTATATTTTCACATATATGATAATATATATGCGCATATATGCCACATATAGGCAAAATTGAGGTGCATGTATGTGCATATGCAGGTCATATAGGTCTCCTGTATTGCTTCTTTTAATTTTAAATTATTAAAATTAAAAGAAAAAGTCATGGCCTAATGGATAGGGAGTTGGACTTGTAACCCGAAGGTTGGGGGTTGAAGTACCAGGTCCAGCAGGGATTGTAGGTAATGGAAATGAATAACTTGCTCTTTCTCCACCTTCAATACCATGACTGAGGTGAGACCCTTGAGCACTTGGATGGGTTAAAAATTACTTACTTATATAAAAAATTATATATATTTTAATAATTTTACGAATATATAGGTAAACATATAGGTGAACATATATATGTGCATATAATATAGGAAAACGGACAATTTTATATATGTCACATATATGTACGCATATTTTAATAATACATATAGGTAAACATATATGTACATATAATATAGGAAAACTGCCAATTTTATATATGTCACATATATTAAAAACCTATATTAAAACATATATGTTTATATAGGTTCTTTCCGTGTGGGCTGACTGGAAAATCTGTGTTTGTTGTTGTTTTGTTTTATTCAAGTTCATGACATTTTTATTCTGTGTCAGACCACCACTGTTAAAATCTACTGTTGTCATCTGCATCATTTAGGAGCAGGTGGGTCAGATTAAGGAGCGCTATGATCACAGAATGCTGCTTAAACACATGCCATCAGAGTTTAATGTCTTCCTGGAGCATGTTTTAGGCCTTGACTACTACACCAAACCCGACTATCAGGTACAAAGACCTAAAATAACCTCTCTCTTTGTAAATCTTTACTATATATATATATATATCAGGTGTATGCAGTGATTTTGTGAAATGTGATTACTTTTTCATGGATATATTAAAGATGTGGGTGGTCTTTTCTGTGGTGTCAGCTCCTGATGTCAGTGTTCGAGAACAGCATGAAAGAACGCATCATCACAGAGAACGAGCCATATGATTGGGAGAAAAGTGGGACGGACTCCATGATGTCTGCCACCACACCGACAGCAGCACAGCAGAACACACGGCCCACAGCGGCCATAGTTGGGTAAGCACCACATGCATGTGTGAACGCATTACACATCACGTGTATATGCCTGTGCACATGTGACTCTATATATCTATCAAGATTGTCTTTTGTTGTCTTTTTCTGCAGCAAGTTGAACATTTCTTTTTAATCAAATTCAATCAAATAATAAATTTAACTGGTTAAACAAGTAACAAAACAGGATTAAAGCCTGACTGTAATTTTACTGTGAAGACACACACACATAAATATGCATGGAACTTAACAAATCCTTCACTAATTCACCAACTATTTCTCGGGGGGCTTTGTCCTGCTTACAGTCTGTAATGCACAAGCAATGAAAAAAAGAGACAAGCTTGTATCTATCGTCTTCTTTGTTTTACTTAATTACTGTCATTTGCATACTGATGAATTTACTGCATTTTGCAAACAGATTGATTGGTCACAAACCTCCAGTGTTTTTTAGGGGGTTTGTATGTGTGGAGAGAAGAAAACTCACTTCTGATGGAAATGTCACTGACTTATTTTAGTCCATTGCAGTTCTAGAAAGGCGTAGTTGTTGAATTGCTTCAGGACATGAAGAACATTTTACCATGAAAAAGAGAAATGTCTGATGACTTTTAAAGGAGTTCCCCTTCTGACGTTCTTTTTCGAAATTCTAGGTGACATTTACAGAAAATGACTCCTTAAAGGTGAAGCGTGTCGTTTCTGTGCCGCCACTGGAACTAAACAGATTTCTTTTTAAGCAAATAAAACTAAAATTCAGTAGGTTTCCCATAACCATTTTACATAGAATTTATGTCATTTAGGGTTACCTTACTATTATTTTAGTACATTTTTGTAATTAAAAATTAATTTGTGATATTTTCTGGTACCTTTAGGGTCATAAATATGACTCCAATGCCAGGTGACCTTCAGAGAGAAAACACGGATGATGTTGTGCAGGACGAGCACCTAAGCGACCAGGAAAACGCCCCTCCGATTCCTTCTGGGCGGCCAGCTGATGGTAGCCAGTTACCTACCGACGCAGATGGATGGGAGGAGACAGACTTTAATCGCAACAAACTCAGGATTAACCTTGGAAAGGTGCAGAGCAGTATAGTGAATATAATCCAGTCAAATACAGTCAAACAAATTAGTTCATTTTGAAAATAATAATCAGAATTTCCCATTTTTGTTAATTTTATGTTGCAGGGAGGTCAAGAGGAAGATGGTAGCCGGGGTGTGTGTCCTGTATCACCACAAAGGGGTTTAGACTCTCCGGGTGTGCAGATGCACTCGCTCAGGTACCGACGGGTCAACAGCCCTGAATCTGATCGAATGTCGGCCGCTGATGGACGGGATGGTTATGCACAGCGGTGGGTCATAATTTTAATTTGGATTTGTGCAGATTTTGTATTGACTAATAAAATATTTATTCAGGAAGAATGCATTAAATGTATTTATAATATTACAAAGTATTTTTTTAAACAAGAGAACAAGTTTCCTTGAAATGTTTACAACCTTAATAATGAAACGAAATGTGAGCAGCAATTCTCGCGTGACAGTAATGACTGGATTAAAGAAAAAATATCTCCCCACTGAGGAATAAATTTAATTTTTTTTAACAAAAAATAATATATTACAATTAATTTAATATATTTATGTTAAAATAAAATAACAATAGAAATAAAATTCTAATACTATTTCTCATTAATACTGTTTTAATTTTTTGATGATATAAATAACAGTCTTGGTGGGCATGTAAGACTTATTTCAACAATTCTACTGACCACAAACTTTTAAACAGTTGTTTGTGTAATCCAGTCAAATAACGTAAATATCTATAATGTGGACTCGTGATGTAATGTAATTTCATATTATATAAATTTAGCAAACAGTGTCCATTCATTCTCTAAATATTTTTATTGTACATGTTTTTTGTATCAGCTCTCGAATGGACATCCTAGGTTCTCCTTCTCGGCACGTTTACTCCTCCCAGCCCGCTCAGATGCTCTCCGTCGATGGCTGCCGCGGAGACCGTGGTCGTAATGAGGCGTCTGCATCGGTGGACCAGGAAGCCCACAGCAATGCCTTCATTCGTTCTGTCCCACTCGCAGAAGAAGAGGACTTTGACAGCAAAGAGTGGGTTATCATAGACAAAGAAATGGAGCTCAGAGACTTCCATCATCTTCCAGGGGCCGAGCCCACCACTTCCGGCACCACCGATGAGGAGCCGGAGGAATTACGCCCTCTGGAGGAAGGAGAAGAGCGGCGGAGACATAGAGGGACTGATCCGTCTGTCAGACCCAAGATGTCACACGGTGACCACACTACACGAGGCATGCTGCCTCTCACGGAGGAAGAGGCATCCAGGAGGAGCGGGAAAGGGCAGTCGACATCTGTGGAGAGTCCTGTGCAGTCGCCCTGTCACTCTCTACCCTCCGGACGGCCACGGCGGAAAGAGGCAGATCCCAACGGACCTCAGAGACAGGTAAGATTATCCTCACTAAGCTGCACTGACATTCTTATGCTAAAGATGGAGTGTGTTGGTTGGTTTGAGGTGAACGAGGTTGAAAACAGTTGATGGTGGTAAAGAAATTATGAGGTTTAGATAGTAGCGCTTTTAATTTGTTTGTTTATAGGCACTTTTAGGATTGCTTAGGATGTTTTTGAGCACTTGACTTGAAAAGAAATAGACTAAATCATATATTTAAAATTAGAACAGAAACAGGATGTTTATTGTTCACAGATCAGCACATATCAGCAATAAACTAGATTTTATCAGCTACCAATGAAATTAATTATAATGAAAAATGTCACATAAGATGGCAGGAACACTATAATGTAATTTCTTAATTTTACATTGCATCTTGATATATTGTAAATTCTCTGCTGGCGTATCAGTGACATATATTATCAAAATGCTATTAATACCTTTAATTTATTAAAACATTTTAATATTAAAATGTTTTAGATTTAACACAGTTTTAAAGTTTTTTAATATGCATTACCTTTCAAATGTTTTTGAAAGTAATTAATACTTTTATTCATCAAGTATAAATTAAATTGCCAAAAGTGACAGTAAAGACATTTATAATAATACTACAAAACTAGGCCAATCTAATATAAGTGCTGTTCTTTTGTGCTTTCTGCTAATAAAAAAAATGAAACATGGTTTAAAATATTAAGCAGAAAAAATATTTTCAACATGTTTTTAAAGCAGCACATCACATATTAAATTATTTCTGAAGGATCATGTGACATGAGACTGGATATAATATATAAAAAGCCTTAATATCTTCTTTGGAGTACTTTAATTGTGGTGCCTGACTTTTTTAGCTACAGTGTATAGAGAATAACTTACATAAGGGATTTCTTTACCTTGAAGTTTCCACTTGAACATGAAATACTGGTTCTGAAGACTTGGTTTAGCATAAGACACCTTTAGAGCACTTTTTTTTTTTTTTTTTTGAAACAGCACATCTTAAAGCCAGCTTTTAATCACTAGAAAGCCAGTGCTGATGGGGCGCTGCTGTTGTCTCACTCAACTATTTACAGGGTGTGTGCCTATTTCTTCTTCCCTTTCTTCTCTCTCCGTCTGTCACTCTCTCTATAATTCACTATGTCTGACACACAGACTCATGCCTCATCTCTTCTTTTCTGACCATCGAACATTTGGTTTTTACATGATTTGGTACAATGTACTGATTCTTCTTTGTTCATGGTTGGTATTTTGAACATTCGTTGAATGCAGAAGTTGAGCTCTAAGTGGGTTTTCAAACTGCTCTAAGGTCATGTACACACTGCAACGTTTTGCGAGGTACAAGTGAATTTTAAAAAGCTATCATTATCATATGTAAAGAATAATGAGTCATTCTTACTTGAGCCTTGAAATATGGATGTAACCTTAAGGATATTTTTACATCTTGCAACTGTAGACATGAGACATGGATATCAAACAAATCGTATTCCATTTGTTCAGAAACCACTGTCCTCTGAGGCCGTTGTTCGTGTTACGTTTATGCTCATGCTGATTTCATTGCATCACTCAGCTGTTTAGTTTAGTTAGTAAATACCCTGCAATTACACTTAAATTGGATCAACTAATTTTGAGCCTAATATACTTCATTTTGAGGAAGTAGAGCTGGAGTACAGCTAAAAATATGCTGAAATATATTTGATTGTGCTAAAAAGTAACAATAACCATTATTTAATTTTTTAGTTTAAAGGCGGGGGTACACGGTGCGATTTTTGATGTCGTACGTGCTCGCATGCGATTTTTTTTTGGTTATCGAGGAAATCGTCTCTTCTTGTATGGTCGGGGCTTGTATGGTGGGTGAGAGATTACGAGATGAGCAGAGTGCCTTACAAGCACTTCCCGACCTTACGATTATTTTTAAACATCTCAAAAAACGTCGGGAGCTGTCGGTTGAAAGTGTGACGTGTGTGCTGTTGAACAAGCTGATTTGTTGAGCTAACTGGAAATGACCAATCAGAAGCTAAAAACGAAAACCACAGAAGAAAGATGAACATGGGAGCGACACAGAGAATGACAAACTCGCTGAACTCTGGCAAGAACAGCAAGCGCTGTATGATATATCGAGCAGCATTTAAAATAATATAATAAATAGTATTAATCCATAAAAAAGGAACTGTCAATATTGATTTCATTCTCTGCCCTGAAGTCAAACTCTTTGCCATGCCCTTAGTTTTCTTTTCTTTTTTGTTTTTTCGCAAGCCATTGCTGCCACATACAAAAAGTATCTCTTTCGCAGAGTGTTTTTGTTTTTTTGCGCGGAACTTCGTGAATGTGATTGCCTCGGAAATCGGCAGGTTTTAAAATCCTGACTGCGTCCGTAAACAATGTGACGTGTGCGTGGCCATACGGTCTTCCGACTGTCCGATTTCGCACTGTGTACGGCCATCTTAAGTCTTAAGTGGTATGTCAGTAAAACTTTTAATGGTTTAAAGTATACTTAAACGATGCCCTTTTTTTACTATTGTGTCTCTTTACATTTTGAAAAGTGATTTCAGTGTTAATTCAGTTGTTACTCCTGTAAATAAACAAACCCAGTGTGAACAGAACAGGATACATTTAAATAAATAAATACCATACGTACAGTAGCTGCAGTGTGTACATAGCCCACATTTCTTTTCTTTTTTTTCCAGATACATTACTAGATAAAATATCTAGTTGGTTTTTAACAGTTTCCACCGGAACAAAACTAACTCTTGAACTCTGGGGCTAAACCTGAGGGTTATGTCTCTTGTCCTTTAAAAACAATATATAGCCTTATATACTTTTTTATTTTTTTTTACCTCAGCTCAGTACTGTCTTTGTGTTATTGACTGCATTGCTGAAAATGAGGGGTCTACTGCTGAGCATTTTTTTAATTTCTTAAACGTTCTGACTGTGATCTGTTTTTTTAGGATGCTCAGCACTAAACCGCTCAGTAAAATTTTGCTACGATTCATATTAAAGTTATTCATTTTCATATTTTAATGTTTGTCATCCCTCATAGTCCAAAACAGAATGTGTGAAAAGATTTCAGACACTCTTTACCACTAGGGTGAGCCAGATGACATGTAGTAGACCAGCAGTTTTGCTCATCATAGTTAAGCCAGTTTTTATTGTTCTCATTTAGCCGATAGGAAATACAGCAGAACGCAAAGATGTGAAATCTATTTCTCAGGGGCAAACTTATCTTTGGAAAAATCTGCCTCTCATATTGTTTCGCTATAAGCACAGTCACAGCCTTTTCCATCTGAACTGGGATTGCTGGATTGTCTCTTTTGAATGATAGCCGAAACCTCAAATCAGAAACAGATGAGGATGCTCATTTTCCCAGCAGTCTTCACCTTTTAAATGCCCACTGTCTTTTGCTCGGCCTTTCGCTCAAAATCAAGTATGACACGTTGATTTCACCCATGGAGAAAATACCAAGGCTGTCGCTGGAGCCACAAAAGAAGAGTGAAAGAGGTGTTTGCGGTAAGCACAGTTTAGGCTAGTCCCTTTTGTACCTGTTTGATGAACTTGCTCATTGTTTAATCTGATTTGATTTCTGTTTTGTCATCATTTTATCCATTTTTACCCATTTTTATCCATGTGTGTCTGTGTTTGTATGCCTGACGAGTCATTTTTCTTAAGTTGTCTGCATTTACAAAGATGGTTTTCCGATGGGCAAAATGGTTAAAGTACATTTGTCTTGAATCTCTCGGCTTATTGTCTTGTACATGGACACATATGGCACGTTTTTGAAAGGTGGATCTGCATCAAACGAACAGCCTCTGTGGAATAAAGAGGCTCTCAATGTTGGCCGCCCAACCAAAAAGAAAAAAAAACCCATAGCGATCCCTTTAGCTTTGTCTCTTGTGAAGATTTGTTTCCAGGCAACCCATTGTAGGTCTGTGTAAAGAGAGACCGTTCCTCTCTTTCCTCTGAGTGTCTGGCGTTCTCCTCACTGCATGCGACTGGGGAGATGCCTTAAATGTTACAAATACACATCCTCCACTGAGCTCGTGAATTTCAACACATGCTCTTTCTATTTCAGCTGGATGACGACAGGCCACACTCGGGCCCACGTCCCAACCAGTTACGGCGTCTCGCCTCCTACGTCTTCTCGTCCTCCACGTTGGAGACCGAGCAGTACCCTCACGCCGGAGGATCCTTCATCCAGCGCAGCCGCTCGGCTGAAAGCAGCCCGGCTCACGGTAACCTCCGATCGGGCTCGAGGCGTCACGCTCCTCTGCAGCCACCTGGAAGTCCTCGCAGCAGGCACTCCATGCTCAACATGCCCCGACTGCAACTCCAGCAGATGCTGGCCAAACTAATGAACAAGAACAGCTGAGGAAAGCTGATGTAGTCTCTTCTCGTACACTCATGTGAAAGACTTTTTTTCTTTTTTTTTTGCTGAATTATTTTTGGGAACTTTTCTGATGCAATAAACTGTAGAGGGCTGTAAGAAAGGAATGACGTGTTAAAGGGAATGCAGTGCTTTTGCACCTGCTCTTCATACAGGGGTGGCCAAAATAATTAAAAAGACTAGTATTTTCACTAGCTAATAAATGTTTAATAAATATATATACTTTGCTTTAATGTGTCAGTAGGAAATATCAGTTTACATGTGCAAACATTTTGTAATAATCCAGTGATTGCAGACAGACTGGATGATGAACAGATCAGATCTCTGTGTGGAGCACCGGCTGCTGTCAGACATAAATCTCACTGGATTATTACAATTAAAGGCAATACATGGATGTTTGGAAATATAAACTCATATTTTCATTGACACACTACAGCAAAAGAAAGAAATTACTTATTATATCTATTTTTAGTGGGTGAAAATACTAGTGTTCTAATCATTCTGGCCACCACTGTACAGTAACTTGCACTTTCTGCTAGATCTGAACATATGCTTTAGTTTTATCAACCACTCTTTGAGTAAAAATCACAATGGATATTGTGTATTCATATATAAATGATGATGTTTGTCATTGTTCGTTTATGATTTTTACATTTGGTATTTAATCCTTTAATTTAATCATAAATTAGGGTGTCGAACACTGGCTGTTCGAGCCATCATTCATAGTACATAATGTTCCTTACATACACAGGTTTTCAATTTTACAAAGAAAATATCATTTTCAAAGGTGCTTTGCCTCACAAAGGACATGTTATGCAAGTTAAATGAAAGTGATTTAATGTAAAATGGAATCATAGGAGCAAAGGGAATAATATGTCTACACTTTTATAATCAATGGAGTGGCATGCTGGAGTCTGGTTATCTTCTACCAACTAAATTTGAGATAAATGAGTTAGCTGTATTGACGCGGTCATAAATGAAAGATTAGCAAGCTGGATTTTGATTTCTCTGCCACTTATTAAATGTATTATAGCCATAAAGTAAGCAAAAAAGAAGCATTTTCCATTTCATTCTCTTGTGTATTTAGGAAGGTTTGTAGAAAGCTTCTATATCTTATTTAATCATACATATATGTGCATAGAGCTTTGAATGCACCGTGTAAGCATTAAATGTTATTGAATACCTCCTAGTCTTGGGTTGGATGCAAAGGTTTGTGTTGTACATTGCCGAGTAGCAAAAGTGTGTGTTTAGGACTGCTGTAGGGTCTTTTGAGTACTGTTTCTCACTAGTGCACTTTAAAAAAGACACTGAATTGGAGCCATATCTGTATCTTTGGCGATTCGAAACAAAAAAATGCCACTGATTGCAATAAGATGTGAATGGTATTAGAGGTATGAGAGCTGGTGTGCTTTTGTCATTTTCTCAGTTAAAACCCACCACTGTTTCTTCTGAAAATAAGGGCATATTATGTACATTACTAGGACATAGACATTTAGTGATTAAATAGCACCTTTGTTGAATAATCTTCACATTATGGATATCGGTGGCTAAAGTTGTTTTAACCTAGGCTTGAAAGTAGAAGGACTCGTAGTGTTATTGTGGTAGCAGGCGGAGATCTTTTGGCAATATGACATAAGAAGCATGACTGAATTTTGAAGGGGGGTGGATTTTTTTATTCTTGCCTCTTGTCAGGAAAGCAGATGAAATGGACTTGACTTGTTTTATAAGACACAAGTAGTGTTTTTTGGGGGTGGGTTGGCTATAATTTCTGAAACTTTTTTGTTTTGTTTTGCTGAAGAAGCATATTAAAATGGACATTACAATAGCGTAAACATTTCACAAAAAGTGTATGCCAAAATCTGGTGTTTGTTGACACAAGTCAGTTTTGGAGTGTTTTTCCGCACCTTTATATGATCACATTTACTGAATTGTGCATCTTCAGTGATAAGCATTTGAGCAAGAGTGATACATTTCTGGTACTGTCACAGTCAAGGCTTCTCACATGAATGTACTGTTTATATACCCAAACAGGCTGCTAACTCTTGCACTTGTTTTGCACATCTGCTTTTGCCTGGTTTACATCAATATGTTTAGCAGCAATTGAACAGAAATGACAACGGCATTAATGGTGCAAGAAAAGTCGATATTGTTGAGACTGTCCAGGTCTGTTGACCGGGAAGTACTGGAAAGACAATGATGTTCAAAATCTTGTTTTTTGCATGACTAACTGAAGTTGGTTCATGAAAGCAAATTTTGTATGGCTTATGTTATGCCTTTATGTTCCATGAATTGTATATTGATCATTGATTTACAAAGTAAGTGATTACCACAGCGACTTGTCTTTTTGATACCAATATATTTAATTGACAATATTCACAATATTTAATTGACAAATAAATGTTGTGTAAAGGGATAATAGCATTGACAGCACAGTAGAGAGAACAGGTCTCTCTTCCATCTTTGTGCTGTCAATATCTTTATAAAATAAATGATAAAATGTTTGCATGGCCCATGTTTTGGTTTTTTGGTTTTTGTTCATTTACATACACTGTTTACAAAATTGTCTAAGGCCTTTTAGTTTAACTTTACCTGAACATCTGCATGTAAAGCTCTGAAATACCAAAAAGAAAGTAGTCTGTCACACCCAACTGAACTGCTCTTATGTCTAATGAGTTTTACTTTATGCCTATACACAATGCCTTTGTCACAATAACACATTTTATATGAAGGAAAATGCTGTATCATAGCTGTAATGTGCATGTTGTATGATATATTGTTGATTGCAGGGTCATTCTTCATTGTATGTAGGGCAATGTGATGGGTCAAGGACATTTGGAGCATAACGTTGCCTGCTACAAGGGAGTGATAAGCTAGGAGAAGCTTCACATGAATTACAATGAACTCTATTATGTTGGTACCGATACATGGCTGAAATGCAACAATGTACAAAAAACAACAGATAAGCTCTAAAAGAGCTGATACAAGCACCGACTGTTGTCGATATTTAATGTATTCAATATATTTGCAATGAAAAACAACTGTTTCAACAGTGACAGCGGTAAGCTAAAAGTGTGTGCTGTAAAATAACAAAATGTAAAAATAAGTTGCAGAAGGTTATATTTTACTTTTTATGTAACCAGGCAAGTCACTTAAGATCAAGATTTTCATTTACAATGACAGTCTGGTATTGTTATGTAATGTAAATGGGCTATGATCTGTTAGATTGATGTACAATAAGCATATTACCTTTTCTATCACAATATCACTGTACAATACGCTTGTAATATTTCCAAGTAAAGCATGTATTTTAAACTTTTTTAAAATTACAGGATGTATGTACATCAAGAAAGAGAATCCTGTATATGTAAAAGCATGTAATCTGGTTGGTTTTAGTCTATGTATTGTTTAAAAAAACCTGTATGTTGGGATACACTTGAAAAAAGCAAAATATAACTGGCTGCTGTAAAAGGGAAAATTCTTTAACACATTTTTGTGCCTTTTTTATGTATGTAATCTAGACAATCTTGAAAAGCTTGTGTACAATTTAAACAAAATTAAAGTCTTTGAGAAAAAAAAATCTGTTGTGTGGTTGACAATGTGTGGAAAATGGTTAGAAACTCCATTATGAATTACTTTATATTGTCATATGCATTAAATCTAGGTTTTCCAGCTAAATTCCAAAGAATAAAAGTTTTACGTTACATAATAGCATTGTAACTTATGCATTTGTATGTTGTCTTTTAGGGCCCAACCCCGAATGAGCCTTTATTGTCACCCACTGACTACAGGACTAAATCCCCATCCTCAGAGAAGGAAATGTTCCATATCCTTCCTAAACTGCAGGCAAAGAGAGGCGACTTCCTCACCGTCATGCTTACAGGAAGCCTACACCAACGACGGGCATTCACGGCCACACCACCTGAGACACAAGACGAAGGACCCAGAGATGACGACGTGACAAAGAGTGAATCTAGTAGTGGTGCGAGCGAAAAGAGCACTGAACGTAGTCAAGATGGGGCTCCATCCACATTAGTGGCTGATGATCCACACAAAGAGCCAAAAGAACCAGGTTCGGTTGCTGATGTAGATCCTGACCAAGAAGACGTCTCGAAAACCCTTGTTTTGTTTTCACCAGGAGATATGAAGAAGTCTCCACATGCTATAAATGGGACTGAAGTGGATCAGGGTGTGGCAGGATTTGGGGCCCCTCAAAATGAGCAGTTGGATGAAGTTGGTCAACTAGAGGTAGAGATCCAGGAGGACATAAATCAAGCAGATGATGGGCATCCTAATGCAACTCCTGCTGACCCATCCATACAGACATCTAAACCAGTGGTAACCATCTCAACAACTCAAGTGGCCCCAGCCTCAATTGCATCACCCCCTTTCTCCAAAGTGGAGCGAACTTTTGTACACATTGCAGAGACAACCCATCTAAATGTCATGTCTTCCAGTGGTGCACAGGTTCCTGAACTTTTGGAGGAGGTTAAAGGAAAATCACAGGCCAAAGGGACAGATAAGTCCCTTTCTCAAGAGCCAAGAGAAGTAGCATGTGTCCTGTATGAAGTCACCTCTCAAATTCTTACAGACGGACTTCAGGTACCTCATGTTCTGGATAGGTCTTTGCCAACTGAGACTACTAAAAAACAGGACGATCATGTGGTCCCTCTACTCTTAGACTCTATCCATCAAGATTCAACAACTGACTCCACACAGAACAAGCAACAAAAAGAGGAACATCAAGAGGAGATCACAGTACTTGAGAGTGTTTCTAAACATCCACGACCACCGAGCAAAAGTCGAATTCCTATCCTAGTCCAGGAAGAGGAGCCAGGATCTGAACAATCCCTGTCCACCAAAGAACGACTGCGTAGAAGAGCCATGCAACAAGACCTGGCCCGCCAAGCTGTGGAAAGACAACGTCAGGGTCGCTGGATGAGACTGAGTTCCAGGACTTCATCCTCATTATCTTCTGGAGATGAGCCTAAGAGACCTTCAGAGACTCTTTCAACTACGGGCTCAGAGGAAGATATTCCTGAATCTGATGATTCCGTCAGCAAGCTCAAGAAGGAGGCTGAGGAAAAGTACCGAACTGAGTGGCACAGCAGGATCCCACGACCAGTCACACCAATAAGGAGGCCTTCAACTAAACTAGTAGTCGCAGCTCCTGTTATACACCCTGAAGCTGAGACTTCAAAATCAGAACAAAAGGCAAGCAATGGGTAAGTTCTAGTTTATCATATCTAAATTGTATTACTTGTACACTAATTTTACTCAGCCCTGTTCACAGCATACCATAAGGCAGTGGTTCCCAACCATGTTCCTGGAGGACCCCCAACACTGCATGTTTTCCATGTGTCCTTAATCAAACACACCTGATTTAGATCATCAGCTCATTAGTATTGACTCCAAGACCTAAAATGGATGTGCCAAACAAAGGAGAGATGTAAAACGTGCAG
>JAUMHR010000060.1:8098476-8121798 GCA_032361145.1 Enteromius fasciolatus | reverse complement strand
GGAGCTAAATCATTAAGTGCCTTATAGGTAAGAAGTAATATTTTATAGCTGATGCGGAATCTAATAGGCAGCCAATTGGGGCAATATGATCATGAGTTTTATTGAAACATTGTTGTATTGAAGTAAAACAATTGAAAATAGTGGGAAAACCTCATTACAAAAAGAAATGCTTTTCTTAGTAGGTCACATTAATCACCCGCCTTTTATTCAATACTTTGAATACTTTTTGCAACCGCCATTTCTTCGCCAGTTCTTTCAACAGAATTCCTCCAGATCCTTCAGATTCCCAGGTCCATGTTGGAACCTCTCATCAACCTTTCATCTTCAGTTCTCCTCGCTCATTTTCTATAGGGCTTGCCAAAGTAGATTTGAGGAGAACTGGTTTGAGCTGGTCCTAAGCAACTAGCTTAAACCAGCAGACACGCTTCAGAACATACCTAACAAGCATTAGCTTGTTTTTCAATAGGGTCTTTCTTTTTCAATAGGGTTATCTCTTTTTGGTGAACTAACCCTGTAAGGTTTCTTCTATGCATGCAACACTATTTTTTTTTTTATCATTTCTAAAGTTTATTTATTTATTATTTCTCTTTGGTTCCAGTTGATTACCTCATCATCTGAATCAAGTAATCAGAAACTGCATCTCTCAGCTTTGTGCTTGATGAAACACAGCAATGTTTATACACAGTACAGTATTCCCAGCAGTCTCCACGCCACCAGTGTTCTGTTCTGACTAACGTCACCGTTAAGTGCTCCAGCCTGTCTGAGTAGCCATGCGTCCCATCACTCACATGTCTTCTCAGGGTCACTCTCCCTGATTGGCTGGCTGCCAGTTTGAGCTCGGGGCTCTTTTCTCAATGAAACGCTCAGAGAGTGTGATTTACGCTGTCTTGACGGCACCAGTGGAAATGAGATGCAGCAGAGTGCGGATGGCAAATGCACACAAAAACAAAATAGGATATCAAAGCAATAGAAACAAAGCTAATGTTAAAATGAAATATTTTCTCTCATGCTGGTCCAAAGCCATATTATTTCCTGTCTTAGGTGCGACACATGGAATAGGTGAGTCAGTAGTAGGGCAATTTTACTATAAAAGTGTGGGTGGGGGTCAAGACATTACACTAGTAGCTTCTGCAAAAGAGAACTGCATGCTCATGAGCACAAAACATGAACACGTACTTTTTCTGTTTCTCTTACCCTGAATAAAATGGAATGCAAGCAAAAGACTGTACCTAACACAGTATCTTGCTAAACGCATCCATCTGTGCTGCACGCTTACACAAGCTTGAGGTGTATTTGCTGCAGCCTGTATCGAGATTATCTGTTTTTTTATCTCCACCTGCTTCATGTTCTTTCTTTCTCTGAACAAGGACACTGAAAATAGGTCTTATTATTAATCTTTTCTCTCTGTCACGCTCATTTATTTTTTTGCCTTGTCTTTCCCTATCTATCCATTTATATATTTATCTGTCTGTCCATTTTTTTCTAGTTAAAATTTACATTTGTTTGAATTTCCTTAAGTTCTACTTCCTATTTAACCGTTATATCCTGTTGGGTACATTTTGCAATCTCAAAGAATTCTGGTTTCATTTCATTTCATTCAGGTCCATTTAATTAACTGTCCACAGTAAATTATTTTTAGGAAGCAAACTGAGTCCATTTGAATTTTATGTTAATTTAAGCACTTCAGATGCATTTAGTCTGGAAAGACAATGATGCATTGTGCGCATACACACAAAAATATACTTCCTTCTCTCTCCTTTCCTCTCCCTTTTCATTTCCGTCTTTCTCTAACTCTGATCTTCTGACTCCTCCTCCCTCTCTCTCTCTCGCCAAGTGTTTTCACTTTAATTGAAAGGCCCTCAGTGATGAATCAGGGCTGATTTGCCATTTGCAGGAGCAGGAAAAACGAACGCTCAGCACACTGGCTAGATGCGTGGATGGATGGAAAGAAGGAAGGATGGAGGGAAGAGGGACGGAGAAATGGAGGGAGGGATCGATGGGCTGACGTGGTCGCAGTGCTCTCAGCCAGACTCATTCAACATCTCTCCTGCTTACTCATAACTTCCCATCACACCTCCTGCTTTTAAAATCATTTCCTGCCTGTAATATGCTCTTTTCATTTTCTATCTCTCTTTTAGTTTGCAGTGCTGTTTTGAACCACATGAATTGTCAGCATTTACGTCATTTATCACATTTGTCTCATTCTGGTTAAAAACCTACTAGTCCATAATAATAATGAAAAAAGCTATATTTTTCTAGAAAAACAAAACGCTCGCAATTTAAATGTATATATTTTAAAAGAAAGATAGTTTTTAGCTTTAAATGGTTACGACATCTGCATGCAGTGCCTGGTTAACTAGCCATATCTTGACCTCCTAGTTTTTCTTAAATCTTTCACCCCCTTCTGTCAAAGATTTGTCACACTCAGAAGAAAAAAGGATGACAGATTGAAGGACTCAGCCTTCATGTTCACACCTCTTATGTTATTTTTCTCCCATTTCTCATCGTGGTTTGCAGTGGCCCATTTTGGCAGCATGTCATCGTCAGTCTTAGCGCAAATGCCACACAAACATTATTGTTAAAGAGACAGATCACCCAAAAACTTGACAAAACCCCTTTGATTTTCTTTCTTCTATTTAACAATATACTTTGAAGAATTCACAATAATATTATGGAACCCAAAACTGTATGGTTACCAACATTCTTCAAAATATCTTCTATGTGTGTACAGAAGAAAGTCATACAGGTTTGGAATAGCATAAGGAAATAATGACAAAATGTGGATTTTCTCTTTAAAGACTGAAAAAGGAGACAATCTGTGGCGAATAACTTATTCATTCTTTCTGAGCTTGCTTAAGAAAGTACACTTGCTGTGAAATGAAAATTCACCCTAGCTATCCTTGCATATATGTGGGATAAGAGAAGCAGCTCATCAGTCACTGCTGAGTCTGTCCCATTGACTCCATGATCATTTCAAACATCCTGGATGTTGTCGGAGAGTCAGAAGGGCCTTTATGTCAGCAGGGACTTGAGTCATGGGGCTGACATGGCTGCACTGACTTCCTCTGGTTTTTGACTATGCAAATTTAGTTTAAATGCATATTTATATTATGGATGTTTTGTGTGTATATGGTGAGTTCAAACAATCAGTATGTGGGTGTCTGCATGCGCATGAGTGTAAGTGCTGATTCCTCTCAGTAGACTGCTTACTCTACAACAGTCTTAAGTCTTAGGCCATTAGCTGAGGCCAGCAGTGCAGTCTCACCCCTCCATTCGCTTTCTCCACCTCTCGCTCTCTCCTTCCATCCTCACTCATCAATCAGTTCATCAATTAATACACACTCAGTCCCTCTGCAAACACACAGAACAGCCAAAAAAGACCAATCTCCTAATTACTGTGGCTCTTCTCCCATCCTCTCCCATTCCTCTCTCTGTCACTTTTCATCCCATCCCCCTTTCCTATCATCCCCCCTCCCCACTCATAAACTCACTCTCTCATCCATTTAACCTCATTGGTCTGAGACCTGAAACGGATAGAGATAAGATCTTATATATAACATAATATCTGTAGTATATACTGTAGTATTGCATATACATTTTTGGTAGAACTCTTTTTTTTAACACTGGTCTTATTAGTTAACATTGATTAAAGATGTGCAATACATTTATATTATTTATAGTCTTACCGTTTTCATTGATCTTTGTTGAGGTTTTTTGATAAAAATATAACCGTTCATTGCTAGATTTTGTTAGAACTGTGTCCATTAAATATTAATTGTCATCATTGTTGTTATGCATTAGTAAATGTTGAAGTTGAATGTATAGAAGTGGTCATTCACCCATAAATTATGTCATCATTTATTCACCACCCTTTTGTTATTCTAAACCTGTTTGACTTTCTTCTATCTTAAATATCATGTTTTGTGTTCCACAGAAATAGTTTCATTGTGATTTTATTTTTGTTTGTCAATGTGTCTAAGTGATTTTTCTTATTTTTCTATAGTACACGTACAATATTGCAGAACGTCTTTTATACTGAGGTACCAATGCATTGCCTAATGAAATATTAACCAACAGCAGAAAGGCCTGTGTAAATTGGTGCATAGATATAATGCTTGGTAAAGCATTGTTAAAGAAAGAAAATTGAAGTGATGTGAGTTTTGGGGTGAACATTGGTGGAGAGGGTAAACAACAAAAGTGACTGGAAATTCAAGGAACTTTATTAGGAAAACACATCCACTTGCTCGTACTTACACTTGGAGATGCTGCAGAGAGTTAAACAGATCAAAGTTTAATAATGAGAGCTGGGCTAATATGCATGGCTGCTATGAATTATTTAGGTTTATGAATCATTGAGTATTGAATCATTTTCTGGACAGAACTCAACACTTGCCTAGCTTTAAAACTGAAGTGCAGATTACCGGACACAGGTATATGCAGACACACAAACATGCAGTACAAAACGTATAAAAATTGCAAGGTAAAATGCAGGACATATTTGACAGATCATGAACATACCGAAAAACATATTTACATTTTATTTCCTAAATGTAATTTTATTTCTAAATTACTTGACTTTATTTGAGATTTATGTTATATTAATTAATTTAACAAATTAATATTTATTAATCTATTCATATTTGCTGCATTTACTTTTATTTAAAAGACAGAAGGAATTTGTTGAGATTTATTTTGTAGAGCAACAGATGTAATTCTTATATTAATTAAGATTAATAATATTTGAACACTGTTTGTTTTTAACCCTATTTTTAATTACATTTTTTTGTGGACGTTTCATGACTTCATACAGCCGCTATGAAAGTAGCTGAAAATGTTAAAAAATATTTGCACATATAGCTAAAAATATATATATATAAATATTTATCTGCAGATGATGGACTTGGTTTGGTACTTTATTTTCTAATGCAGTGCATTTTTGTATGTGTCCTAAGGGTCTAAATATAAATTATAAATATAAACACTGTATTTGCCTTAAACCCAGATCTCCCTGTCAGTGCATCAGAGCGAAGTTTGGGTAAAACTATTTTTCCAAGACTTTATAAGAGCAACTTGTGCCTGGGATTATAATGACAGCATCTATTGCCACAAGTCTAGTCTTGTCACATCTGATTCCTTTGATTGACACCTCCAAGCTGGGGCATTTGTTCTTGCTCTTGGTGAGCGAGGTACTTTCTAATGTTTTGCAGTCACAGAGCAATAGAGTAAGTGAGTTCTCGAGCATATTCTAACCTCTTGAGACAGCCTGTAAAGGGGCTACACACACCTCCCGCTGCCATACACTGAAATAAGCCGAGGATAAATCTATTGCACTAGCCTGGTTTAGATATAGTAGCCCCCCTGCCATCTCCGCATAAATTGCTCAGAGACTCACGTGTTCTTGGCAGGTGGTGGTTTTCTATGCATTGTCATGTGCTCTACATGCTGTTCGACTTATTTCAGTCCTTTTGAAATGCCATAGATATGAAAAGGTGGCATATAAATAACAGTATCATCAGGCTCAGGATATCATTCCAAATATTCTGATCTGATTATCATGTTTTACATTATGTTGTATTTCATGTTGCCTTGTGTTTTCAAAATTTGCTTGAAATATTTATATTCTTTGTTACATACTTTACACATACTTATTGTGGTAGTAACAGTAAATTATGCATAATTACATGCAGTCAGTCCTAAACCAAACCCTGTTGTTAACCCTAACCCTTTATTAAAGGAATAGCTCACCCAAAAATGAAGCATTTACTCTCCAATATGTAGATGAGTTTGATTCTTCATCGGAGCAGATTTGGATAAATTTAGCATTACATCACTGCAGTAAATGGGTGCCGTCAGATTGATAAATTCTAACAGCTTGTTATAAGCATTACCATAATTCACATATAATCCACACAACTCCAGTCCATCAGCTGCCATCTTGTGAAGTAAAAAGTCAAGCGTGATCTACTGTATGCATATTTCTCTCCTGATTCAGACAAGAAAGCACTGTTATGGATATAGTATTTTAGCTGGAAACAATTATTTGAAGTTAAAAATGTCTTAATGCCGACTTAAGCAATGTGTTTGGACTCTCATTCTGACAGCACCCATTAACACCAGAAGATCCATTGGTGAGCAAATTATCTAATGCTAAATTTCTCTAAATCGATGAACAAACACTCATCATTTTGGATTGCCTGAAGGTTTAGTACATTTTCAGCAAATACAATTTTTTTTTTGCAAACTAGTCCCACAAGAACATGTTATTAATATTACACACAAACTAGCCCACCACTTAATTTTAAACAGTTGAGTGTTGACTTTCCAATTGGATCCGATGCTCATCGCTTGCTTGTGGTGAATGTAAGGGTTATCATGCTTCATGCTATGCGCAGTCAAAACACCATCTGGTAACCCTGAATATTCCCGAAGGGCCAAAGCTTAGTGAGCAGGTGGTTAGAGAGTTATATGTCTTCTTATTCTAAACAAATGCACACATATTTACATTCCCGTCTTCCTTTTCCCATACATTCTGATCAATTCCCTCTGTTTCTTGCTGTACTTGAGGCTAGATGGGTGTAGAGAGAGAGGAAGCGGAAGGAGGGAACAAATAAGGAGAGGAGCAGGCAGGGGAGAGAGAGCAAAAATCATGCCAGAGGGAGAGGGAGAGAATGCGGGGGAGCACTGGGTGCTTCCTGCAGGGTTGCCGTGTGAACGCGGTCTGAATGACAATGGTGCACATCAGGGCCCCAGCAAGACTCAGTCTCACGGCTCAGCCAGAAACACAGGGACGCATAGCATGCTGTTACATATACACACATGCTGCACGGAATGCACACAAGATATATAAACACTGATTTTTTTATTTGTTTTGGATGGCTTATTTGTCACATCTGAATTGGTTATGATGCTAATTACAAAAACTGGATCAGAAAGGATCAGAAATGAACTCTAAAATGGTTTTGCTTAAGGCTAGCAGTGAATAGTCACCTATGTGCGGTGAGTGCTGCAATGGTGATTTCTCTCTCTTCTCTCTCTCCTCTGTGCTGTGTGTTACAAAACCTTTTTGTCAAATTGTCTCCCCAAGCGAATGCATTAGGCCTTAATTAACCATGTCTCTCAATGCGGAGGCTCATCATCTTTGTTGCATTACACCAGGCACTCCGGCATATACGCTACAGACTGCACATCCACGCCCCTTACCGACACTCACGCTCGCCCACTACTAGGACAAACACTCCACCTCCTCAGTGGGAATCCTCCCCTTTTATTGCATTATTATGGACGGCTTGACACGAAAGCTCCCAGAACAAGTCCGCTGACTAATCACGCTGTACCTGCACTGCTTTATTTCTGGTACTGAGTTCATCTTTTGATTTCAGGACCACGGATAGCGCAGTTTCAGTGCAGGGGGGGTTGGTAGTGCCATTTCAGCACCATGGACAGTGTCCGTTAATTTTCACTGCAAATATTGAGATTGCTTTCGAGCAGAACATTCCCAAATTCAGTTCACAGCCCTTTAGTATGCCACCAGCTGTCTTCAGATGGAATTCAGACACGTTTTCTCAGCAAGTTTAGCTGGAGAGTAAACCCAGGGATTTAGCAACCAAAGGCATTTCAGAGGCTGGTGCCAGGTGGACAGATGGGCATGATATGAGCAGAGTGTTTTTAGGACACACACTCTCTCCTGAGTGTCTTTTCAGGCTGACAAACTGTCTGTTCAGAGAGAGAGGATCACATTGCACTGTTATGTAAATACATGTTATTGGTTAATTGTACTGTAAGTTATCATATATGATATATAAATAAATAAATCAATTAAAAAGCAAAGCAAAAATGGTAAATATGATATTATGTATTTATTACGTTTATAATAAATTAAATTAAAATAAATTAAAATTAAAGGGACATACACTGTTTGTTTAAGTTTTATTTAAGAAGAAACTGCTCTTTTATTTGTAGTACACTTACAGTACAGTTCAACATTTTAGGGTTGCTATTTTTTAATGATTTTGAAAACATAAGGTTACATTTATTTAATGAACAAAACAGTACAAACATGGATATTGTGAAATACTACTGCAATTTATAATAACTTTTTTATTTTAATCTATTTTAAAATGTAGCCTAACTTATTCTTGTTGTGGCATTGCTACATTTTCAGCAACCATTACTCTTCATGTTACACGATCCTAAAATGCTGATTTGCTGATGCTTTTTCAGGATTAAATTGCAATTAGCAATATTTATGTGACAATGCAAAAAATAAATGATATAAAATAAAATGCAATTATTTGCTTATAGCATTAGTCTAGTGTGTTTATTACAGATGCTAGGATGTGGATCATAAGGATTCCATTATACCATTTTTTTTAATCTATGCATTTATATATGTTTACTTCTCCAAAAGATTTGTATATCAGTATTACATTGGCCTAAATAAAATCTATATTTACTAGAATTCTACACCTTAATGTCCTAAAGTATGTTCTAGAAACCACAGTTTATTTTTACCATAAATGTTTCACAATTTTTAGAGTATCATTATGATTAATTATAGTAACATTTTATATTTGTAACAAGGACACTGTAAAGTCCCCACAAATCCATACTTGGTCAACAAGTACACACTCCCTCTTCCGGCATGGTGTATGACTCAGACACAATACGTATTGAGAGATACGAATCCATCTATAGTCTTTGGGGAAAAAAAATCTCGTCTCACAGTTTGCGAGAAGAAGCAAAATGGCACGCAGTGCTCGTTTGAGTCTCGTCTTGACCATAAGGAGGAGTGAGCTGGAGGATAAGCGAATCGCTACGGGGACGCGCGTCATGTGCTGCAAGGCTTGAGCACGAGCGTTAAATTGATCAGATGCTCTAAACCCGCCAGCTGATCTGAGGAGGATCGCGCTCGAGACCCTGCGTCTCCGTTTCGTTTTCTCTTACAATAATTAAACTTTTAAAGCCGAAATAACCGTTCGTCGTCCACTGAGGCGACTGAGAAAAAAAAACCCGAAGAGGAGCATTTTGGGGTACTTCAGGCTATGGGTGCCTCTTGGTTCCTCTCGGTTACCACCGAAGATGCGAGTTCGAGCTTCAATCCACGCGCTCCGGCGCCTCTCCAAAACTGATGATGCTCCTTTCAACGTCCACCGTCGGATTTTTCGCGTCTTGGATTTGTCTACGAGTCCTGGAGTATAGATGATAATTGTTTTTAGTGAGGAATCGAGGGAGAATCCGCGAGAGATCATCATTATATCTTGACATGGTGTTTTTTGTTTTCCCAGCGCGCGCTCACGCCCACCCTATTGGACCGATATGGCTGCAAAAAAGCAAATAAACTTAAATTACTAAAATCAACAAATGTCACCGAGGTGTGGATTTTTTGGGGAAGCCCCGTCGTCTGCATTTGCGAGAGTAATTCGAGAGTTTGGCGGAGGGCAGGCAGAACATTACCACAGTAGCCTATACCAAACATTGCGGATACCACAGAAATAAATTAATTATTTAAAGGTTTTCACCATTTTTCTGTTCTATATCGGTCTTGTGGATGTGAGAAAAAAACGAGAATGCAACTCATGAGAAAGACACATTAACCTGACGCAGTTGATGGTAATTTAGGTGTAATGTATTAATGCAATTGTGCTAAAATGATCTGTATGTACACCTTGCAAATGGCAAGACGACCCACACCGAGCTGTTGAGGCGGGAAATACTTCTTAAAATGTGGATCCCACCCTCCTGAGGAAGATAATCCGTCGACATTTTATCTGTTTATGTTTCACAATTTGTTTGACTATTTGTTGAGCTGACTGCACCCTTGAAAAGGACATACTCCATCTATCCATCCTTCAATCTCGTTATCTGAGTCCCGTTTTGGCGCTGACACACTCTCACACACATTCCCCCATCCACTGATCTTGTTTGGTGCTTTATGATGGACATTTCTTAGCCATGAAGATCAGATTTGAATGTCTGTGTGCTCTGTGCTGAGGCGGATGGGGTGTAATGTGGTGTTGTCACCCTGAGACATCACCCCCTTCTCGGCTGCTTCGTAACGATTGGCGTTTGGTGTCTACAGAATGGCTCGGTTCGGAGACGAAGTGCCGGCCAGGTATGGCGGCGGGGGCTCCGGCCAGGGGGGACCCGGCCGCGGCGGCAGCAGGCAGGGCGGCCCGCCAGGGGCCCAAAGGATGTACAAGCAATCGATGGCCCAGAGAGCCCGGACCATGGCCCTCTACAACCCGATCCCGGTCCGACAGAACTGCCTGACGGTCAACCGCTCTCTGTTTCTCTTCAGTGAAGACAACGTAGTGAGAAAATACGCCAAAAAGATCACCGAATGGCCATATCCTTTACTAAATCAAGAAGCGAGGGGCCCTGGGAACAGGTACAGATCTGTAATGTGTTATATGCTGGTCATGGTTCTTTTATTGACACCTGCTTCCTCATTCCTTCTATAAAGTAAGTTGTTAATAATGCATTTACCATTTATTATGAATAATCAAAGGGATGTTACTATTGTTACTCAAAAGCTGTCATTTCAAGAGTCACGGCACCAGCTTTTTTCTATAGGGCGGGCCATACAAAAAATTACAAAAAGTAACACACTATATGCTCTTAAAAATGAAGCATATATAGTTAAGTGAAAAACATCCATCCTTTCAAATTTACTAAAGGCTCTTTATATTGTAAAATATTCTTTAGATAATTTAAAAATTCTTTACGCACTTTTTCTTTTAAGAACTGAAAGGTTCTTTGTTGAAATGGAAAGCTGTTTTAAAAAATCGCTGCAAAAACCCTCTTTTGGAACCTTTTAATTTGTAAAAAAATTACCCATGATTTAGATATTAAGTCAAATACTATTCCAATATCGTGGTATTCTTCAAATGCCTTAAAGTTGCATGCAAAAACCAAGATAAGTGATTAATTCAATGATTCATTAAGACAATCACGAGTCAGGGTGCTTGCTAATTGTGGGCTTAACTTCTTTTTGGATGAGCCAGCCCTGTTCAGAAAAGGCTAATGTAGACATTTTGAGCATGCTTTTCCATTACCGCTGATCTATAGATGTTCCTCTAAATAAGTAATTAGAGAATAACTATAATATTGAAGTGATTGTACCACACCCTTTCCCCATTTTCTATAAATCTTGGTGTGCCTTGAGTTTAAAGTACTGTGGTACTACCCCAGTACTGTACCCAGTAAAGATGGGGATGGCTGTCAGGATGGGCTGTAGGTTCATCCGGGCCAAATGTGCATGTGTTTTCTCATATCCATGTGTAAGCATGTGTTATGTGTATAGGTCTGTGTTCAGAGGCCTGAGGCTGCGTGGGTGTGCGTGGTTTCCCGCTGGTCGGGATTGGCGGAGTGCGCGAGTGACTGTTTGAGTGCTTGTGTGAGTGTAGAGGGGGGCTGCTGATGTCAGCATATGAGCTTTAGCGGAGCCTTGCAGTGTGGAGCGATAGCAAAGCAGAAGGAACATGGAGAGAGATGAATGATGGAGGCCTGGAGAAAGTGTTTTGAACCCAGAACCCGATGCTTTTTAATGTACACCATTGAGAGAACCGCACTGAGTGGTCATCGATCAGATTTAAGCAGATGGTCCAGAAAAAAATGCACAGCAGTGAATTATAAAAGATGATAATGGGCATAAAAACATGTCGTTTGAAGACAGTAAAAAAATTTATACACACAAATGTTTGGACTCCACTGACTTTTATTGTATGGAAAAAAATAAACCCTGAGACATGTTCCAGAATGTCCTTTGGCGTTTCCCTGAGAAAACTCATATAGGTTTGAAATGACAGGTTGATTGATTTCTGACTGATTTTTTTTACATTTTTGTGTGAACTATTCATTTCAGATTTTCTTATATATTGTGTTTTTTATTGCTATTGATTGTCATATATATATAAATATGTATATATATGACACTAAGACTATTCCACTTCCCTGTACATACAGTACACTTATGCAGAAAGATCACAGAAATGCAATAGTAACCTTTATAGACTTTAAATCAGTTCTTCATTTGTGATTGGCAGACTGCCATGTGTTTTCGGTAATATTATCTGTACTGTTACAGAAGCAGAGTACTATTACTAATACATACTCCATTTCTTGAAGAGTTGTCACATGTCACTTGCTTTTGAGTTTACAAAGCCCTATAGAGGCTATTCAAGAATTGGGATCACAGTCCTGCCCCATTTGTTTTTCTTCAGTTGCAGAACTTTTTTCTGGTCCGCTATCTTAGCTCAGTTTGTTGGCTTGCTGTTTATAAGTTCTTTTTCTGTCTGAGTGCTAATGGTTTGGTAAAGCAGTGCTGTGGTAGAGGTGTTAGACTGTTTTAAAAATACTCTGTCAGAATGATGAGTTTATAAGGTCTTTGCTTGTATGAGTGCCAGAAGAAAAAAAATTCCTTCATACTCATGCTCCTACGCCTCCCCTTCCCATTTGCCATCTTTCTGTCTCTTTCTCTGATTCTCTCAGACCATCTGCTCATTCTCTCTGTTGTCTGTATGGTGGTGGTGCTTCCTGGGGTTCTGTTGGACTCACTGGGCATGAGCATGTGAGAGGAAACGGTAAAAGAACAGAAAAAGAGGCTTTTGGAGAGGTACTCACATTTTTGTCCCTTTGGACACGTTTGTTTGAATGTGTGCGTGCGTGATGAAAGTAAAACAGATTTGTGGCTATTCGGCCAAACATAGTATCGTAGAGGCCAAGCTCATGGTCTTATTTTAACACCAGTTTTGTTTCTTAAAGTGGCATTCAGTTTTATAATGTTTGACGGTTATAACTCACCCCAGAATCAAAAGAAGAATTTAATGTTGTTAAGAAAATTAGGCTTGTTTTAGGACTATTAGATTTTTTGTTTTACACATTTACACACACATTTACAGAAATTAACTTTTACTTACCAAGGCCACATTAAATTGCTCAAAAGTGAAAGTAAAGACATTGTTAATGTTACAAAATGTTAATGTGACACTGAAGACTGGATTGATGCAGCTTAAATTTTTCTTTGCATTCACAGAAATGCATCTTAAAATGTATTAAAATAATAAACAGATATTTTACGTTGAAATAATATTTTACAATATTACTGTTTTGTTGTTGTATTTTTGAACATAAGAAACCTCTTTATAAAAAATACAAACTTTTATTTTTATAGAACCCAAACTTTTAAATAAAAACATGTTCTTATGGTAACGTCTGTCGTACTACCTTTTTATGCAAGATTATTAATGAAAAACATAATTTTGTTATATACTTTTTTTTTTTTTTACTGTTATTCAAGATTTTGGTTGACATACTAAATATGTATACATACAGTATATCTTATCAGAATGAAAAATAGATTACATTTTTTTCATGCACATTTATTTTTTTTATTTCTGTTTTGCAATATATATATATATATATATATATATATATATATATATATATTCTTTGTAAAGATTCTTCTTATTTTGAGTGACATGTAACCTATGCATGTTTCCCTTTGACCTTTTAAGTCCTGCTTTCATTACCTTATGTTAGTGGTCACATCTATAATCTGTTCTTGCACGGATGGAGGTAGTGACGTGTTTTAACACAAGAACAGGGGTTTGTAAATGTCTCGGCTGGTTTCACACTGTGGCCTCCTGTCCAAGTTGAATGGACATTGTGCATCGGCAGTAACATACAGTGGATGGATCATTGCTGGGTGAGTGGAGACTTGGTAGGGCAGCACAGCCTGTGGCATCAAACACACACACCCGAACACACGGATGGTGGCAGCTAAAACAGTGACACCTGTTCTGTAGGATCAGTCTCCTTGGGAGACCAAAGGAAAAAGGAACCGGGCCAGAACTCAGCACCAGCCTATGCCATCACATGCACGCACCATGTGGGACATTCACGCTCCAGTGTGCAATCATGCAGACACACAAGAAACGGATACACACACGCTCACACATCCACACACGCACGCCAGATACCAGACACTAAATCCATTGCTTTTCTCTGGCTAGAGAACACAATCTGGCACTCTGCTGCAGTGCAGACTTGAAGGGATACAAGATAGTTTGAGCAGAAGAAGCGTCTAATGGTCTGTGTGTGTGTGTTTGTGTGCAACTGAGTGTTACTCAAAAGAGTAAGGAATACGTCACAATGCACTTCACAGTGACAGTTTTTATTGTGTAACCCTCTTGGACACACACACACACACACACACACTTCCTCTCTTTCTCTCTTCTTAGTTCAGTCGCACACTCCCGCACATATTCATATTGAAATGCTCTTTTTTAGCTTCCCAGTTGGACATTTCCTTCCTTATTGCCATAACCTTTAGGTACCCTCTGCTGTTTAAAGGTCTTTTTTATGAATACCAAATTATGAATTTTTTGTATTTTTATTATTAATTTTGTTGTCCTGCTGATACTGTTGCCCCTCTATTAAGGAAGCGAGTTTTGGGATCATAACCTTTTTGCAGTTGCTGTATTGTGAGAGCTCCCACAATGCTTTGCTAAACCACATTGAGACTCCTGGTTGGCCCCTGGTAACAGCTGATTGGATCTTGGTAGATTTAAGACTGTGATTTGATATAAGAGTTTAGAGTTTGTGCTGTTAGGGGCCATTGACAAGATCTCTAGAGATACTTGATATTTAAGTAGCATATTGGACAATATTAGAAATTTTGGGGTATTTAAGGGACAGTTCACCCGAAAAGAAGCATAAATAACAGTGCCTTGTCACATAGACTTCTAACATTTATTTAGTTTGTTTTTTACATAATCATGGACAAAGTGTCAAAATTCTCATCTGGGCATGTCATGAAATACTGTTAATAGAGCTAAAGCTGAACATGATACATTATGCATATATATGATCTTACGTGTGTGTGTTTGTATAGTATGTGTTTCAGTGGGCAAAGATTACCCTCATCATTCAGAGAAAGAGAGAGAGAGAGTTCTTTCCATTGTCTGGCTTGATGTGTTGGACGCGAGCCATTGGCTGTTGTCCAGAGTGGCTGTATGGCCTTAGTGTCACTGCTGTCACTGTAACGAAAGTCTCACCTTATGAGCTCCCACGGTTCCCTCTTTAGTTTATGTGTCTTATGGTTAAAGACACATCTTGGGAAATATTTTCAAATGTAATATTTCTATATGTCTAAAAATGTCATTTATTCATCTGATGGCAGAGCTGAGTTTTCAGTGTCAGAAAGCAGTTGTGATTTGTCATACCGTATATAATGTTTGTGTGATTTGAAATGTTACAGTATAAATGCCTTTACTGTCACTTTTGATCAATTGGATGCATCCCTGCTGAATAGATAATATATTGAATACAATTTGGCATGTTTAGTATGCAAATTGAGATGCAGGAAGTGTAACATATTGTAAGTCTTCGTGCCAAAATTGATAAATAGCACATTCATGTACTTGAGGTGTAAAGAAATATTAACGTTTTGCTTAGCAACTTTCCATTCGCTCATTCTGACAAATGATATACATGACATTTATTGGCCTTTCAAAAAGGACCCATGCTTGTAACACGTTTGTTCATGTTACAGGCTTGTGTGTGTTTTGTGCCTGTGGCGGTTAACACCGGACCTTTCCATGTGACCGAAAGTGCCTTAGCCTCAGGTACCCCACAATCTCTTTGGACTGTTTTTATATCAGTGCAGTTTCAGGGCCCACTGGATGTGAGCAGTCCTGTTAAATATCACAGTGTGTGCTGTGAAGCATTTCCTGATTCTTTGTCATGTACGCTTTTGGCTCTTCTCCTCTCCTTAATGTTCCCCTCATTATAAAACCATGTGACTGTAAGAACATCTCAGTACGTAGCAGAAAACAAACCCTCCGCTACCTCGGATGACTGAATGAGGCTGGAGGCACTGTAATATTGTCCTTGTTCAGGAGCCATGTTTTCATCTGTGCCCTGAATCGATCAAATAGATATCCAGCCTAATTGTTATTTTGTGATTAAAACACTGCATTAATGAGAGGATACTAATAGGAGTGCTTATGTAAGGGAGGGTAATGATAATAATTATTCTGATGACAGTGTGATTTGGCGTTATAAGGGCTGCTTCTGGAGAAACTGAGAGAGCAGAGAAAAGGGAGAGGAGGAAGGAAAGATGAGCAGAGGTGGAGAAAGAGGAAGAGACTGGGCGAGACTGATTGTGTATATTTAAATCAGTTTGCATTAAACTAGAGCCAATTCTATCTATCTATCTATTATTTTCTCTTTTTGTGTTGTTCATTTTATCATTCTATTATTTATTTTTTTCTGCTTTTCCATCCATTGATTGCTCTATTCTTGTATAGTTCATTCTCAGTCTCCTGTATTGTTCACTGTCTAGCGATCTATTGTTCATTCTATCTGTTGTTCTATCTATCATTTTGTCTTTCTATTTTTTTACCAGCATTAGAATAGATAGAATTCTATCAGTTCGTTCTATCTTATGTTCTGTCTGTTGGTTTATCATTCTGTCTGCTGTTTACTTTAACATTCATTGTATAGTTTGTTCATTCATCATTCTGTCATTGTACATTTCTTTTTTTTGGAATTCATTCAATTGGTCAATCATGTGTGATCTTTTTACAGTATATATCAGTGGTTCTCAACCTGCGGCATACGGCCCGCGATGCTGACCACGTAAAAAATAAATAAATAAAATAATAAATGGTTTTACAATGCAGAAATGTGGCGAAACCTCTCTGGACAAAACCTTTCCATATTTGGATCCACATACATTTGCGAACGCACATTTTCTGCAATGACAAGCATCAAGTCACGTTTCCGTGCGCGTCTTACAGACTACAACTCACAACTTCATTGTGCTGTTACTCCTTTTGAGCCGAATTTCACCAAATTGGTCTGCTCCCGACAACATCAGGTGTTCCATTAATGGTAAGTAGAATTATACTCTATAATGGTAATAATACATCTAATTGTAATCATTTTAGATGCATAATATCTATTATATCTATTCATTAATAACAGTTATTGAGCGTTGATGACGTCATATGTAAATAATATGCGACCCGTGAGACTTGAACTTGGACATATTGCGGCCCACTGCAAACAAAGGTTGAGAACCACTGGTATATATCATTCTTGCATTTTATGTTTCGTTCACTACATTTTTATGTATTGTTTGTTCTGTTGTTCTATCTATGCTTCTGCCTGTCCATGTCTAATATGTTTATCCCTCATCTTCTCTCACGTCTTCCCTCATTCTCAAAGGAATCTCTCTTTCCCAAAAATCCAAATGCGTACAGCATCTCACAAATGGGTCATTTATGGGTCATATAAAATACATGCAGTACAGCCATTTGATTCAATACATTGCGTCTATCAAATGATATCAATATTTTAATTCTTATGTGAACTATTCCTTTTCAGCTGTCTTCAGGCCATCACAATATTCTGGAGATTTTATTTTCAAATAACATCAGATAGGTCATCCGGAGAATGTATAACGCATGCATGCATTAGCACACATGCTTTTATAGTCAAATACACACACACACACCACTGGTCTGGTGAAAGATCGCCATGGTCCGATGATTGCTATTGATTCTGTCTTTATATAGCTACTGTTGGTTACCACGGTAACTCGGTGGGTCTGCCCCTGCAGTAGCACACGAAGCCTGCAAATACACTGATGAAGATAGAAGCAACTATCTAGAGGATGCAAACGCGCTCAGTGCAGTATACAATACTTTCCAAAGATGGAAGTGAACAAGGGAAGTGTGTGTTAGAGACAGAGAGAGAGGCATCATGTATCCTACTGGGAGCAATGAGTATGACACATGCGAGTTGATTGCATGTGCATGTGGTGGTTGACTCTGGGTCAGTGTAGGTGGAGGTGAGAGGTCACGGGGCCACTGCCGTCTCATCAATAAAGAGGTTTGGTGGTGGTAGCCAGCGGTTATAGATGGTAACAGAAAGATTACAGGTTCAATTTTCAGTAGGAGTTGCCTATGAACTGCACAGTTAGACCGCCCGTTGTTGCACTGCCTTTTGACCCCGGCTTGATTGAGGGGGAGTGACCCTGCAATTAGTGCGCTGCAACTGGAGGTGGTTTAGATAAAGTCATCAGCTAATTTGAATTCCCTAGTAAAAAACAGTATATTTAAAATACATTTATTTCATAGTAAGTATAGTTCAAATCTATTAACACACTGAAATATCACTCAAGACTTACTGATATAAAAATAAAATGATACATAAACTTTATTTCTTAAAATGTGTCTAAAATGTGTTTTAATGTCACTATTGATAAGCATTATATGATTTTTAAACAATATCGGTCTTTAAATGCAAGATATGTAAAGTGTACCTGAAGTATGCTTGAAATAGTGCCACTTCTGCACAATCAAATAGACTTAAGTGTGTTCTGGACTTCAGCACTACTTGAAGTATACCTGTTTAGTATAGGAGAAGTACAATTCCAGGGTATTTTTATTAAGTACATAAATATGTGAATGTATTCGTAGTACTTAGCATAATTTTTTTTTATTTCAAATCTATTTTAGTAGATTTATTTTTCACTAGGGTTGTTTTCTGGTTAAAAGGCATAGTTTACCACAAAATTTAATCTTTCACTTGCTCGCTGAAAGTACGGGCCATCGAGATTAAGATTAGGTCTTATGGGTTACCCAAATTTTATGGGTAAACGATGACCGAGTTTTCAGTTTCAGTTGACCTGACCCTTTACTTTAAGATACTCTCACTAAATGCGTTTAAATTAAATCTTAAAGCGAAATTTGTCATATATAAATAGTATATATGAACCATAAATAGTGCTCAGAGTGTAAACATAGATATTTCTAATGTGGCTAATTCTGTGTCCATCATGATTCAAGGGTGACTCACTGCCTGGTCTACACCTGTGTGTGGTGGTTTTAAGCACTGTTGATTATTTTTAGGAGATCTGCGTCGCCTGGTGTTGCACTGTTAGCTGTTTTTATTTCTGAATGATTAATGTATGGACATTTCACCACTGTGTTCTGTGTAGAGCTTTAAAAGAAGAACATCAAAAATAAATGTATTAAATAAATATATACTGTAAATACGTTATATAATGATACAATAACAAAATAATGTGCTAAACAGTATATATAGAATATTAAATAGAAAATATATTACTTATATATTATAATATTATGAATAAAATGTGGTTGTAAATTAATTCTTACAATGAAATTTGCCTCGAATGGCCAAATATTGACCATTGACAGAATTCACGGTAGTTTAGTTGCTAGTCATTTAGTATGTGTTTTTACAGTAGATTAATTACTAGAACCGTCTTCCTGCAGTACCCTGGGATTGAGTCTTGTGCTTCAGGGCACAGTGGTAATGAGGACAGTGCTTTCAGTAAGTCTGCAGTTCATGGGTCACAGCAAGCTGGGATCAGGCTTTTTTTAACTTTTCAGATACTTAACCCAAAGGTGCAAACTGCTTTATTAGTGAACTATTCATTTGAATCCACAAAGTATTATATTTCTCATCATAACTCATTCAACACTTTGTGATTTTGAAATTGTATGGCTTGTGAGAGATGTGCTGTTACCTTTCTAAGTAATAGTATTTTTTTTACGTTTCTGTACCTTTAAGTATTATGCTCAAAAATAAAATCTAAAATAATATTGATAATCTTGAAAATATGACTGAAGTTTAACATAACTGTTGTCCATTTGAATGTATTTTAAAGTTCAGTTTATTCCTGTGAATTATCGGCAGCCATTACTATTACATGATTCTTCAGAAACCCTTGCAATATGCTTATCTGGTGCTTAGGAAACATTTCTTCTTCTTATAGATGTTTGAAACAGTTGAGCTGCTTAATATTTGTGTGAAAACCATGATACTTTTTTCATACTTTTAATGATCATTGTAATGTATCCTTGCTGAGATTTTTTTTTAAATTCCTTTAAAAAAAACTGAGCTGAAATTTTGAATGGTAGTATAAGTACACTGTAGGAGGCACTCGAGTGATTATTACTGTACATATATTTTGACTCTTTTTTTTGACATGAAGGTTTGTTTAAGATTATTAGCAAATCTTCCTGTCAAAACTGCCTTGCATATGCAGGAACAATGCAGGATTGTGTGAGTAAAATATTCAAATGCAATAGAGAAGCTGAAAGATAATGTCGATCAGCTCTCTGGAATTCATTCTTCTCAAATATACCGTATTGGTTGCTGATGTTTGTGGACTGCAGCTGATGGGAACTGTCACAGTCGTCAATATGTGTCAATAAGAGATCCCAGAGGTCAAACCTTCAATCCACGAATCCCTGTCATTTAAATAGACTGAAATTATACTTAGGCATCCTAAACAACATTTTAGCTGTGATTATCAGTTACATGGCATTTTGCAGAATAAAATGCAGTTTAAATAGATTTCAACTACTTGCAGACACTCTTCTCTCTGTCAGTCAGCAGTGATTTTTTATTTTTTTTAATTAATTTTTTTAGTCAGGCTCTATTTCTAGTAACTGGGACAAGCTTGTGGTCACTGTACTCCAGGCATCCAGCGAATTATGGTAATAAAAAAATTCTGCAAAGTTGTAAAATGGAGTCCTCTTAATTACTGCTATGCTCCTGCATGAAGACACAAGCCCTGATTTAATTAACCATTTGACAGCTGGGAAATCTCTTAGTCGTTTAATTACTATCATATCCTGTGGTATTACCAAACTAATGATTTCATATTTTTTCAAATTCTGGTCACTTTAATTTTATCCAGTGATAGATTTTGACATAGGTCATATCAGCATCTTGGCATCTTAAACTTGGTCAGACTTTCTGCAAAGGTGCTGAACAAAAGTTGCTCATTAAAGCAAAGCTCCTTTGATTAAAAATGAGAAGTGTCATGCAAGGTATGACAGTCTAAAGATGACATAAACATGGAGATGTTACGTTTCTTTGGTTTTCCTGAGATGCAAATAGGCCACTTTGAGAGAAACGGGGCTTCGCAGAGGCAGCCTCAAGTCCCCAAGATGATGATCTGGTTCCATAAATAGAAATATCTATGTTTACACTCTACAGTACTAATGTAGCTAATTCTGTGTCCATCATGATTCAAGGGTGACTCACTGCCTGGTCTACACCTGTGTGTGGTGGTTTTAAGGACTGTTGATTATTTTTAGGAGATCTGCGTCGCCTGGTGTTAGCTGTTTGTATTTCTGTATGATTAATGAATGGACATTTCACCACTGTGTTCTGTGTAGAGCTTTAAAAGAAGAACATAAAATATATAATGTAAATATATTATATAATGATACAATAAATAAATAATATGCTAAACAATATATAGAATATTAAAAAGAAATTGTTTTACTTATATATTATAATATTATGAATAAAATCTGGTTTATATTTTATTATGTTTTTTAATTGTTTTGCTGGGACATGGTAGTCAGATTACCTCTTAGGTGATGATAAGCTGTATAGTCACAGCTATAAAGGGAAAAAAAAATATATTTAATTTCATATTTGTAGATTTATAGATATAAAGTGAATTTCTAATACGTTCTGTTTGTGCACATGAACAGGAAGCTGTTATTCAGTGATAATTTGTATTAGCATCAAAAACGCATTTAATGCCTTATCTTAGTTTTGAATTGTAATTTGTAAAAAGAGTTTCATACCTTATTTGTTATTTTTTTAATGATCCTCTGGTTGTTAATATATGATAAAATAACAATTCATAGCTATTTTTTTACTGAAATTTCTATAACATCTTTATTGTTAAGTTTATTAATATTTAAGTTTAATTTATAATTTTAATTTATAATGCACTTTGCATTTTTTAAGAAAATCTCAAAATGCTACAAAAGAATAGCAACAATTTAACAATTTTTAAAAAAGTTAAAAATAGAAGGCAGCTGGAATGTAACACTAAAATAAATTTAAACATTGAAAACCTTTTTAAAAAGGTATGTTTTTAAGCCCTTTTTAAAAACATCAGTCGTTTGTGGAGACCTCAAACTGTCAGGGAGGGCATTCAATAAGCAAGGGGGTGCTGCGCAAAATGCTCTATCCCCAATGGTGCGTATCTTAGTCCTAGGGGGAAGGAGCCGATGAGTATTTGTGGAACGGAGAGAAGGTGCTGAGATCTTTGGAGTAAGGGGTTATTGGGGGTCACAGTGGATTGTTCAGATCACGGATACACCTTATCAACAACTGCACTGTAGTCTTAAGTTATCAATACCCCTCATTGATCCGTGAGTCCTTTTCCCTCTTACCCAAGCATTTTTCTCACTCCTCTAAATGAGAAGTGGATTGGGGAGAGGCTTTTTTTTTTGATGTTGTTGGGAGGGTGGATTGTGCAATCTCTGACTTTCCCCCAGGGTCCTAAATCTCCCATGGGACAGTTTAGGACTTGCAGTGCTGAGACTGCAAGCTTTTAGCCTCTCTTATCAGTGCCTGGCCTTGCTGACGTGCACGCCATACACACACACACACATGCAGGTGTGCCCCACAGGTTCGTTGTAGATCTCCCAGATTGCATTAGGACATTGACATTCCATCAAGTCCCATCAGCACTTGCTTCACTTGGCTGAAGCTCAGAGATCCTAGCTCAGCCCAGGAGCCAAAATGTTACCGTGTTTTCTGCAAATCTCGCAACGCATCTTTGTGGAAACAGTGGTATTGACATAGAGAAATATGTCTTTAAGAAATACTGACTTGGAGAAATTATTATTACTTTAAGAAATACAGGACACTTGCAGTTCAATGGGAGATATCCAAGTATTTCTGAAGTACAATAAATATACAATGAATGCAAACAAAAAAAAGAGAGAGAAGTGTTGATATGTAAGTCAAGTAATGCTGGTGTAGCCTCACGGTGGCATTTGCTCTTGCTCCAATCAATAAAGAAGTTCTATAAAACAGAAAGAACTATCAGTGCCTGACCACAGTAATGTAATGCATGTAGTTTAATGTAGACAATAGTCATGGAGAACATATACAAATTGGCTGCTCTAGATATAACTGTATATATACATATACATTAGTTCTGGGCAGCTATTAATTGCATCCAAAATAAAGGTTTTTGTTTATATAATATATTTGTGTACTGTGTATATTTATTATGTATATATAAAGACACATTCAGTATATATTTTGAAGTTATTTACATGTATTAACATGCGCATTTATATATTCATATACTGTGGATATGGAAAGTATTCAGACCCCCTTAAATTTTCACTCTTTGTTATATTGCAACCGTTTGCTAAAATCATTTTCCTCATTAATGTACACACAGCACCCCATATTGACAGAAAAACACAGAATTGTTGACATTTTTGCAGATTTATT
>JAUMHR010000060.1:8042938-8075812 GCA_032361145.1 Enteromius fasciolatus | reverse complement strand
TTTCGTCAAAAACATTAATTTCTTTTCGACTGAAGAAAGAAAGACATGGACATCTTGGATGACGTGGGGGTGAGTAAATTATCAGCAAAAGTTTTTTTAAAAGTGAACTTCTTCTTTAATGCAACAGCATCCTGTCTCCTACAAAAGGTACTTTATTTGACAGTTCACAATCACAACAAGAGTTCTTATGAGCCCAATAGATGTGGACAGGCCTGCACTTCTTTTCTAACCTGAGCGCAGAGTCTGCGGCGTGTCTTCAAACTTTTGCAAATATATACACACTCTCACTGTCTCTTAACATTTCCATCTGTCTCAAACTTGCACACACTCCCTCCATTTCTCTCTCTCTCACACACACACACACACACACAAACGTCAGTCCACTCTTCCATCAAATTTACCGCAGGCCTTTTAGTGTGTAGTAGGATATCAGCGCAGTCAGCGTTGCTCTGTTATCCTCACTGCACTTACTGTACATAAAGTGTTCTTCACTGCCTGACCTGGAGGCAGTTTATTCCTTCCCGCATCTAAGTTTCCACTGTTCCACGAAATAAAGTGTAAACCGATATTGTATCAGCAGCCAAAGCACTTTAGTCCTGATCTCAAATCAGTTCTTTAAGTGACGAATGTATATTTTCATCAGTCTTGGGCTTATTGATCATGCAAGATGGGTCATAAATAGGTGTTATTTGTTATGTGAGACTGTAGATATATGTAAATGAATTACTGAGAGTTTCAACCAAATACAGTATCTAAGCTGGGTTTGGTCAAAGAGGGATCGGCCTGCTGTTCTGTGATTAAGTTTTCCATTTAGGCTGGTTGTGAATATTCGAGACAGATTCTATAGGCTTATTATAGAGGGTTGGCGCCTCCTCATTCTCATCTTCAAAACATTACAGCACCATATGACATCTCAAAATAACTAATATGATTCTGAGCATTGATCGAATTAGTCACTATGGTCTTGCCAATTGAACGGCTTAAGAGGAAGGGCTGAAAAAGCAGAAGACATTAATAAAAAAATTAGGAGATGAGTTTGCTGCATTCAGTCCAGTCTCGCACAAGTCCATCCATTCTTTCTCTTTTCTTTTAGCCTACGTAGGTGTTTGCTGCATGTGATGGCAGAGCAGTTAAAGGCCTATTGACTGAGCCATTGGCTGGCGCTCTATATCATAACCACTAATGAATGAGCTCTTAGCAACATTGGCATCGCTGCATATGCAGACAACAGCAGAAGGTAGTGAAAAAGTAATGGGAAAAGATTGAGACAAACGTTGTTTTTTTAACTACAGATAAACATCATTTGAGTGTGTGTGAATATATATATATATATATATATATATTAGTGGTGTCAAAATTAGCACGTTAACGCATTTAATGCAGGGGCGTGGCTAGGATTGGTCACCCCACTCACAACTGCTGCTTCTGTCACTTTTTCTCTTGACAAGAAGTGCATTTATTCTGTCGCAGAACGTCTTTACTAACACATCAAATGGGAGACATTTTAGACGCGCGTTCCACCTCACCTCAGCGCCAAGCAAACGGTACTGCGCTTGCAGTGTGCGCTCTTCAAATGCATGCACAAAGACACCAGAGCATGCTGTTGGTTGTATCCTTTCATTTCAAAGCGCAAAATAAGCTACGTATAAGTTCACTTCAATTAGAAGTTCTTTTTTTTTAAGTTCAAATGTTAAAATTGTTAGCTCTTGATTACAGTATACTGTAATGTACTGTAATGTTTAAAAAATATTTTTGGGAAGGGGGGACAATTTTATAAAGAAATTAGTATCGGTATTATAGTGGTTTTATGTGAAGATTGTTTGGTTAAATGGTTTTATGAGAGAGCTTTGTAATGTTGAATGGCTATTCAATGGTTAAATAGCTACTAGTGGAAAAAAAATATTCCAGAGACATCAGAGTAATGCAGTCACAAAAATATGATATTATACAAATATTAAAAAATGTTGTTTGTACATTAATTTAATGTTTGAATGTGAAAGTATTGCAATATAAAAGTATATTTAAAAATGTTATTGTTAGTTGGAATTAATTGCGATTGATTTCAGAAAAATATGCGATTAATTAGTTAATTTATTTAATTTATTGACAGCATTAATATATATATTACAGGGAAAAACCGTTCATTTATAGCCGCGGGGTTTAAGAAAATGTTATTGTTATTGATCCCTCCTAGCAAAGAACAGAAAGATTGTGTTCTTCTTTAGTTCCATTTAAAAAAAAAAAATTTTGTTTTTCTATTAGTTTATAACTACTACAATATTACATTTCATTTTTTATAAGGAGCATTTGGTTTTGGTTATAAAGGAGGTTTTGTTTAATTTGCTGCTAAGAAGAAACCCTGGAAGATATGTGAAGTATAGCTCCACTGTTGTTCAAAGTAAAAGAAAAAAAAACAAGATCATACATATTTTTGCTGTGTCGAAAACATACAGAACCGTGACACCACTGTCGTATCGAACCGAATACGGTTTATTATATTGTATACCCCTTATATATATATTATTCTAATCTAATTATAATTTAATTTTTGTTTGTTAATTATAACAGGATGTGTGTGTGTATTTTTTCCAGTTTTAATAACATATTTACATAAATTTTAATAAATCAGAAGATCAGCACCCTGAACAAATATAGCATACGCACACACACACTCACATTTAAAGATCAGTTGATCAGACCAGTGTGTGATGTGAGAACAGAGCAGTGTCTGATCAATTATTTACCCTCGATTGACCTCTTCTTAGAATAATGTGTCTGCTTGTGACTGTACTTTGTTGTGGATAAATGACAAACTGTACCTTTCACAGGACATGTGGAGATGTGGTTCTAATTTGGGGAAAAAATACTGATACACAAATGGCTTAATACAAATGGAAGAGCAGAATGTAGATGCTCCTGTATTAATGGCTTTAATAGCACATAATAATCTGCCCCTTCCATCTGTTTTTCCTCCAGTATCCTGTCCTCTGTGGGGTCAGAATTAGACCTGCGGACATTGCGAGCAGTCAGAGTGTTACGGCCACTAAAATTGGTGTCAGGAATTCCAAGTAAGTGTTCTCTTTGTCTGAGTCTGAGTCAATGCTATCCGAGTTCTTTGCACAGTATGTAATAGTTCCATTACTCTTCAGGCCTGCAGGTGGTGCTAAAGTCTATTATGAAGGCTATGATTCCACTGCTGCAAATCGGCGTGCTCTTATTCGTGGCCATCCTTATGTTTGCCATCATTGGCCTGGAGTTCTACATGGGCAAATTCCACCAAACCTGTTTCGACAATGTCACAGGTGAGCTTGTCTCATTGATGAACGAAAATAGAGTTGACCTGTATGCCTTTTACCAAACCCTGTGTATTTATATTATCCAGGCGAGATGGTTGATGAGCAGCCCTGTGGTGAAGATTTACCCGCTCGACAGTGCGAGAAGGGGGCAGTGTGTACTATATACTGGCTTGGGCCAAACTATGGCATCACACAGTTCGACAATGTCCTTTTTGCCGTGCTCACTGTTTTCCAGTGCATCACCATGGAGGGTTGGACTGACATGCTTTATTATGTAAGAGTTAAAGGCCATGATTAAACTACAATTCTGTTTTTTTTTTTAAATGGACTTCAAAAAATAATTTTGAGTAAACATGGGTGTATTACAGAGCAATGATGCTTTAGGGAGTGCCTGGAACTGGATGTACTATGTTCCCCTCATCATCATTGGATCATTCTTCATGCTAAATCTGGTATTGGGTGTCCTCTCAGGGTAAGATCTACCTATATTTCTATCTGTTTCTATCTATCTATGGGGCAGGGCGGTTTGAAGGTATATATTGTGACAGCGGTATAAATTGTCTGTTGTTAGAGATCTTGGTATATTGTTTTGGGGTATATAAATTTATCCTTTTACTTAAAGTTATGTACATAGTTTGTACACTTAAGTGTTCATGCATTAATGAGAATATAAAGAGCGGTACTTTTTTGATGTTACTTAGAGTTATTAATTCAATAAGCTGTGAAAGCAAGGCATTTAATGGCTAATTTTAATCTTATTGTGCTTTAATAGCCAGATACATTGTGGGAAGTATTCAAATAAACACAGTTCAAATTTGATTCATTCTAGGAAGACTAGTTATTCTTACTATGTTAAACCGACTGAGCTAGCTAGCTCAATTCATCCATCCATAATCTGTCTGTCACTATCATTTGTTCCATCAGTCTATTTATTGATTTCTTGTTATTTCATTCATTAATTCTTTCATTTGTATAAAACAATGTATGTAAATAAGTTTTGATTAGTAAGTTGCAGCTATACAGCTGTCTTTCTATCTTTATTTGTCTGTCCTAACCCACCACCTTACCCCCCAGTGAGTTTGCCAAAGAAAGAGAGCGTGTGGAGAACAGAAGCGAGTTCCTCAAGCTCAAACGCCAGCAGCAGATTGAGAGAGAGCTCAACGGATATCTGGAGTGGATCTGCAAAGCAGGTATGTGTGTAAAATATAGAAAAGCAAGTATAGATATTAATTTCCTGCAGAACGTAGTGACTAGTTTCGACTAGATTATATTGTTGCATCTTGAAAATTCAAGTAAAATGACTTTGTAAATTCTCTCTCTGTCCCTTTTTACAGAAGAAGTCATACTCGCAGAGGACGATGATGGCACTGGTAACAGTAGAAATGTTCCTGTTTGGTGCTGTTGCTGTTTAATGCCTAAAATGCAGTGATCATTCACAGTCAATGCTTTTGTGTGCAGGATCCCGTCGCAGGCCCACCATAAAGAAAAACAAAGCTGACTTGTTAAATCCAGAAGAGGGAGAGGACCACATGGGAGACGCAGTTGGTAAGAATTATTCAGATCTTAAGGAAAACGACTTGTTTGATCAATTTAAATGCTTTAAAACGCGCAGTGGCTTACACTTAAAGATCCTATAGTACTCATGCCAGATGTTGTGCTGCTATGTGTGCATATTCTTAGGCTCGCCTTTTGCTCGTGGGAGCATAAAGAGCGGAAAGGGCGATGGGACTGGATTTGGCAAGAAAGAACGACGTCTTCGCTTCTTAATTCGAAAGATTGTAAAGACTCAGGCGTTCTACTGGACTGTCCTCAGCCTAGTGGGACTCAACACACTGTGTGTGGCTGTAGTACACTACGACCAGCCCGAGCTACTGTCAGACTTCCTCTGTGAGTTAACCTAAGCTGTTTGTTTTCACATGTGTTGTTTTTGGAGACATCGTTTGGAATCCGGTACATTTGCGTACAGTTTTTGTAGTTTTCTGCTTCTGCTGTCGGTAAACACCCTCATGCTTCGCTTTCCACTTTATATGTCTTGTCTCTTTCTCTTTTTCTCCAGATTATGCTGAGTTCATTTTTCTAGGCCTCTTTATGTCAGAGATGCTGATTAAGATGTACGGACTGGGGACGCGCCCTTATTTCCACTCCTCATTCAACTGTTTCGACTGTGCCGTGAGTGCCCTTCTCTCTTCTGGCCCATTTAAAGTCTCACTTTCTCTCTCTTTTGCTTTTTGTACTCTGCCTCTGTTTTTAACCTCTGCAAGCCGATGACCTACATTAGATGCAGACTTAAGTCCTTGTTAGCCAGTCCTCAGAGTGTTCCTTATTTGTTTTGGGATTTGGCTGTGTGCGTGTTTCAGGTCATCGTTGGCAGCATATTTGAGGTGGTCTGGGCCATGGTGAAGCCAGGGGCGTCCTTTGGAATCAGTGTGTTGCGAGCTCTCCGACTACTTAGGATCTTCAAAGTCACCAAGTGCGTTTCATTTAACCTCTGCGTCGTCCATCACAAAGTTTTGTCAGTTTTTGTGTTGTCCTCCTTTTGGGATCTGAAACAAGTACAAGACTACAATGCTGATTTTTCCCTGGTTTAGATTAAAAGAGACAAAAAAAATCTCACCTCACATCATTCCATACTTGTAGGGGGGGAAAGCATGTTGATGCTGCTTTTTTCCGTAGTGAAAATCAATGGACATAATGAACATAGTTCAAAAACTATATTTCATGTCTTCTAAAGCCATATAATAGGTCTGTGTAAAGAACCAGACATAAAAAAAAAATCTAAGCAATGCACTCTCATTTTTGTGTGTACTATTAGTATAAAAAAGTCACAGTTTTAGTGTTTTTAATACTAGATCTCTTTCTGTCTTTTTCAGATACTGGGCATCTTTGCGTAATCTAGTAGTTTCTCTTCTGAACTCCATGAAGTCCATCATTAGTTTACTTTTCCTTCTCTTCCTCTTCATCGTGGTCTTTGCTCTTCTTGGGATGCAGCTGTTCGGTGGACAGTCAGTATAGATCTACACCTGGCTACCAACTCCATACTTTTCACTTACTTCGAACTGTTAGATACAGATGACCAATACCTATTCATAATGTGTCGTTGTTGTAAAAGGGCATTTGATGTTTTCTTTTTTGCCAGATTCAACTTTGAGCAAGGCACTCCTCCAACAAACTTCGATACTTTCCCTGCTGCCATAATGACAGTATTTCAGGTAGGCTGGTTATGTTGGTTCAGAAGCAGATCTGCTCTAAAACCAAGTGAGCAGCCTGCATAGACCGCATTCTAGGGCACATACAGATTAAACTGCTTATTCTACTTAAATGAGCTTGTGTGTGCAGATCAAATATGCATACAGTTCTGATTTGTATGTTAAAACAGACTTTGTGTATTTCTCAGATTCTAACTGGAGAGGATTGGAACGTAGTGATGTATGATGGCATTAAGTCTCAGGGAGGGGTGGACAAAGGAATGGTCTTCTCCATATTCTTCATTGTCCTAACACTCTTTGGCAACTGTATCCCTCTATCCGAACAGAAACACACAAGCATTTTCATTACTGCATATGCTGTATTTGTTTGATTATAAATTGAGTAAAACAGTCATTTTTTTAAGGATTATTGCTATTATGCTATTTTTAATTATTTAAAAATTAAAATTTCAAAGCTAGCCATACTTCAGCATTATAAAACACAAGCATTGTCTTTCTAAAATTGTTTCTTAACTCTAACCTCTCAGACACACTACTGAATGTATTCTTGGCTATCGCTGTGGACAACCTGGCCAATGCTCAGGAACTAACTAAGGTTAAACAATTTCTCTGTCTCATGTAATTTTTTTTTTCGATACCCAACAAAGGTTAGCGGCTGTCACTGCTGTATGTTTTTTGATTATTCAGGATGAACAGGAGGAAGAGGAGGCCACAACACAAAAGATGGCTCTCCAGAAAGCAAAAGAAGTGGCAGAAGTGAGCCCACTGTCTGCTGCCAACCTATCTATTGCTGCGTGAGTTACTCTACACACTACCAACCAGCCCCTTAACCACCTTCGTGCCATTTGCGCCAGAATAGCCGAAAATAATAGCTTGTTCAGGAACACACGTACCGTAGCAATGAAGCCATACCCAGTCTTTCATAAATATTTATCATCAAAAGGTGAAATACTTACAAGACACCCCTGACACTCACACGGACGTGTAAATACCATGAATATGCATACAGTATACTGTATATGTAAATGAGCCCTAATACACTCGTACACTAATGTCTGAAACAGACATAATATAGTTCTCACTGTAACTTTTTTATTGTAAGAGGCCATGTCTTATGTCACATAAATTTGATCTGGTACCGTAGCTGGTTTAAATACGTCTTGCCTAGCTTAGCTGAGTTTAGCTTACTCTGTCAGCTTAACTTTATCATAGTATTTAAGTAAATCCACTCTAATTCACTTTTCAGCAAACTTGCTTAAACCTGCCTTATCATACAGCATGTAACCCCCTTAGGGCCATTTTTATTTCTGCTGTTAAAGTGATAGTTCACTCAAAAATGAAAACAACATGCTTTGTTGTTCCAGATCCATATGATTTAATTTTCTTGCAGAGAATGCAAAACCTAGGTATTTTGCAGGACTAAGTAGCTCATTTCCTTACAGTTGTAAAGCACAAAGCAAACAGGTGCTGTTAAACCCCCAAAAAGTACCATAAAAAATCTATTGCCTGAAGGCATGCCTTAAAAAACAGTATGAGGTAAATTGGAACTGCAATTGAAGGTGTGGTATCTGTATGTGATTTGTGGTTTTGTGTGTGATGCAAAAAGGCATTTAATTCCTCATTTAATTCATCATTCTGTTATAAGAAGTGGTCAGTAATGTTTTTTTTGTTTTAGTTTTTTTGTGTGTATGAATATTACAATCAGCTAATACTTACACTGTGACCTAACCAGGCATAATGCAATGATTGTCCCACAATACATTTCATCTTTCAATAATGCTGCATAATGTATCATAATCAAGCAGACTATGTTTGATGTCAAACACGCCTTCCCTCTCAATCAAGATAAATGTGAAAACTATTTTAAAAATAAAGTGACGTTAGATTACTATAGAAAGATTTTAGTTACAGTTAGTCAGTCTTTACAGTTAATCACATTTTAAGTGGCACATTTGACACATTAATGTCGGTTTCACAAACAGGGCTTAGCTTAAGTCAGGACTAGGCATTAGTTAGATTAAGATATTTAAGCAATTTTTACAAAAATGCCTTTTAAGAAAATATTACAGGTGTTCATCTTAACACAGAACAATGACACTGACATGATTTAAGATATGTCAGAGCAAGATATCTTCATCTGAGACAGCTCAAACATGCAATTTAGTCTGGGACTAGCTTAAGCCTTGTCTGTGAAACTGGGGGTAAGCTATGTTAAAATGAACGTCCCTTGACGTGAATAATGCAGCAACACTGTATGCTAAAGGGATGATGAAAAGTTTTCGTTTAGCTTTTTTAACTACATGTTTAGAGGTTGTAATTTTAACTGGTTAGATTTGCTCTATTCGGGCTGTTATAACTTAAACTGATGTGTCTGTTAAATGGGTTGAATCTTGTATAAAAGCTGTATTTATATCTGTTGGTCTAATATGTGTTTACTTCATGGATATTCAGTTTTCAAAGCTCTACTGTTTGTAAGCTGCTCAGTAGCTTTCAGTTTTTAATTTGGAGAAATAAAAGGTTTACGTCACACATGCTGAATGAGCCACTTCACGTTTAGCTGGGAATACTTTCCATTTCATCACTGCCCCCTGGCTTGAGATTTTACTGTTGTCACTTTATTGTGTCTGGTTAGGACATGGTATTATACATTTATAGTAAGTATGTTTAGTGAATAAACAATAAATGCATGGTTGGTAAGATAAGTTTTGGGATAACTTGGCACAAGCCTGGGATTTAGAATTTGGTCGGTCATGAAGTAGGTTTAAGAAGTGAAATATTTCACCCTGGAAGCTTGTTTTTAAAAGCAAAGTTATTCGGTTGATACCAAGTCATTTATAAACTTATCTGACTGATCAAGCAAGTTGCTATTAGTGAACGGGACACCTGTTCACTTTGTCAGTTGTTTTCTGTGATAGTTGTGGCAGCGTTGTTTTTATGTTCCTTGTTTCACCCCCCTCTCCTCAGAGTTACAGTAAAATCTGAACGTATCGATGCCACAGACAGTTTACTGGACTGGTATTTATTCATTTACTTACTCATTTTTTTGTTTTGTATCCCTTTTTCTTTTGCTTTCTGCCTTCCTCATGTTTTTGTCTGAGTGTTTTTATGTTTCCAGCTGCTGTAGCTGCAGTTTTATGTTGTAACACTGAGGCTGAGGTATCATTGGCTGTGATGACACACACTGTCTCTTCCACAGCAGCACTGCAAGCACAAGGCTGCTTGTTTCGCTGTTTTGGTCTCAAACCATCTCTGTCTTCCTCTCTTCCTATTTGTCTGTCTGAACATTTCTCAGTGCTGTTGTTCAGTATGTCATCACTCCCTTCACAGAATTCATGAGCCACATCCATGTTCTCTTGCTGGGGACTAAGGGACACTATCATTTCCTTTCACTTTGGGTCATCGCTCATAGATGCTTTAGAGGAGAAAAAAAAGGCTTTTCTTCCTCCCTGGGTTAAAATTGTTCTGTTTCTGTCTCTCTGTATTTCTTTACTCTTTAGCAAAGAGCAGCAGAAGAACTCAAAGGGTTCCAAGTCAGTGTGGGAGCAGCGAACGAGTGAGATTCGCAGACAGAACCTGATGACCAGCAGAGAGGCGCTTTACAATGAACTTGATGCAGAAGATCACTGGAAGGTCAGAGACATATTGTAGATCACAAATGAGAAGTGTTTTATTTCCTGTGTAGAACACTACTCTATTGAAAAATGTAAAACTCACAATAAATATCAATTAAACATTTAGACAATAAAAAATGTACCAACAAAATCCCACATTTTAATTGTTTACTGTATTTTGATCATTTCGACATTATTGCGATTAAATTCTGTTCTTTTGATATATAAATAAAATTATATAAATAATATATATATATATATATATATAAATAAAATTAGCACGTTTACAGAAAATTATTAAGCAACACATTTTTTTAGCATTACAGGAAATAGTAATCAATAATACGAAAAAAATATTGTATATTAAAATTATTTCTGAAGGATTATGTGACACCGAAGGCTGGAGTTGTGGCTCCTGAAAATCTTATTTAATATAATTTTTAAAATAGAAAGGTTTTTTTATTATTATTGTAATGATATTTCATAATATCACTTTTTTATAGTCATAAATGCAGCCTTGGTGAACATACCTTTAAAAAAATTGTTTTTAATAAAAAAAAATAATAATAAAATATATATATATATAAACAGTATATATTATATAAAGTTTTAGTGGGGGGGGGGGTGCTGGGGGGTTCAGACAAAATCATATACAATTTTAATAACTTTAAGTAATTTTCATAACAGCCAGAATTTTTAATTTGCATTCTCAGTTTACAAAAAGCAGCTTTTGTAACGTATTAAGAGTCAACTCTGATTTTCAGTTCACTGTTTTTTCTCTTGAGAAAGTTTTTACTTAAATGTACATTCAAATTTTGTTGTTGTTTTGTTAAGCCTAGATGTATCGTATTCTATTTTTAGATGAACTACCACAACCGTCCTGACATGAAGACCCACTTGGACCGCCCACTAGTAGTTAATCCTCAGGAGAACCGAAACAACAACACCAACAAGCCCCGACCGGGTGAACCAAACCCCCAGGAGCTAAACCAGCAGCGGGGTGAAGAATACCTGCAGCACCAGTCCCGATACCACCACCATCACAGTCATCATCATCACCACCATCACCACCACTCCAGCCATCAATCTCTACACCACCCTGAGCTGGGGGAGACAGGCTGTGATTGTGCCCAGAGAGAAGGTGAGGGCGTGGAGGGCGCAGGGGAGCACAGACGACCCAGACACCACCAGCACAGAAGGAGGGATGAAGATGGAGGGAGAAGACACAGAGAACACCACAGCAGAGGGGAGACAGAAGGAGAAGGCGAGGAGGGCCACGAGAAGAGGCAGAGGAGGCATCGCCATGGAAACCATGGGGATGGAGATGGAAGGAGGGATAGAGAACGGAATAGACAGCATCGAGCTAGAAAGTGAGTGTTTCTTCAAACCTGCACAGGGACTCAGGTGTATAGTTGAATTAGATTTACATGATTCATCTAAATTAATTGATTTTAATTTTTTTACATTTAGTATTGCTGCATTAAGTTCCTGATCCAAACATTCTCAGGGCTATTATCATTAGCTAAAACTAAAACATTAACTGAAATAAAATAACATAAGCTAAGCTAGCGTGTTTTCATTGATTTACTAATATATCATGTATTACAAACTGAAATAAAAACTAATATGCTAATTCACTAATACTATTGTAATTCACAGTTTTGCTAAAAAATTGTGGGTAGATACAGCTTACTGTAACTGTTTCAGCTACTAACCTCTTACCTCTCCCTTTTTTTTGTTTTGTAGAGAGGGTAGTTTATCAACGGCTCGTCCAATTCAGCCAGGTCTTCCTCATGCAGAGAGCCAGTACAGCGAGGATCTGGACAATCTGCGAAATAGCAGCAAGATGGCCATCCACGACCCTGACCCTGACTTTTATGACCCCTACTGTGACCCAGAGCAGGCCAATAACCTCCTGAACCTGCGTGGCCCAGATTTCTATGACAGCAGTCTCATTCTGACTGACTCCACCAAAACCCCCAGCAAACTTGACCAAACTGCCATAGATATGCCTCCGATTTACCCCTCATTCAACGCCAAACTGCAAGGTGAGGGACGAATATGTGCATGTGTGATTACAGAAAACTCTAGGAGCTTTAAAAAGCATTATTCAACCTTTCTTCTTCCTACGTTCCCTTTATTGTGCAGTGAACAAGAATGCCAACACAGAGCCCGCTAAAGAAGGAGAAAAGAAAGAGGAGGAGGAAGACAATGGTGGTGATGAAGATGGCCCCAAACCCATTCCCCCATTCAGTTCATGTTTCATCCTATCCACCACCAACCCGTAAGTGTGTGTTCATCTGTATAAGTGCATGTGTGCAAAGTAAATGTATTTATCCTAACCAATGTGAGTTTTCAGGTTCCGAAGATGTTGTCATTACATCCTGACGCTACGTTATTTCGAGATGTGTATTCTGTCAGTCATTGCTATGAGCAGCATTGCTTTGGCTGCAGAAGATCCGGTTTGGCCGGAGTCACCTCAAAACAACGTAAGACGACTATTCTCAATGTTTTGTGTCCTAACCAACTTTCCTAGAAGTCATTTTAAGGCATAATGTGACTTTTTTTTACTGTATTTTCTTCCTGTTTTCCAGGTATTGCGTTACTTTGACTACGTCTTCACTGTTGTGTTTGCCTTTGAGATGCTCATCAAGGTAAAGTGTGCCGGCAGTGACTTGTATAGGTGCGATTTAGCCTATCATTTTCTTTTTTTGCTTTGATCCTGTGCTCTGTGTTTCAGATGGTGGTGTTAGGCTTGGTTTTGCACGAGGGCTCATATTTTCGTGACCTGTGGAACTTTCTGGACTTTGTAGTGGTTAGTGGTGCCCTGGTAGCCTTTGCCTTCACGTAAGTGCCCTTTATCCCACCATTTCCTGCCCCTAAGTGCTGCCTGCTGCCCCTTTTCGTCTCTTCGTTGCCCCACTGCCACCCTGGAGCCTCGCCAGTACTCTCTACCCCTTTCTCTCTTGGTCTCTTCCTCTTTTCTTCTCCTGTCAGCACTGTTTGCCCTTCTTCTAGACTCACTATCTCTATTTTTTGTCACTTTGCATTCTGTCTCACTCAATCAGGCACAAAGATGAAGGCCTTTCCCACTTTGCACACACTCACACAAACACACAGATCAAACTTTCTGTCAGGACCAGCCTGTCTGTTTCTATTCTCTCTCTGACCGATCAGCTCCCCCAGCTTTCTTTTTGATAACCCCTTTGTTTCTTTCCCATCCAACTCCTGCCATTAGATCCACACAAACTCTGCCTGACTTTCATCATTCATCTTATCTCATACTCAGTCCTTCTTTGTGCTAAACGGTTTGTCAGAGCACCTTTCCTTTCATTCTTTAACCATGATTTCCATCAATAAATTAACTTTGTAATTAAATTATTATTTTTCTGAAACAATAAAACTGAGAAAAGCAAATATAATCTTAGTGATATCAATTGTTGTTCCTAGGCAGATGTGGGATAACAACTGGAGAATGCTGCTCAGAACTCAGATTAATGATAATCTCACATCATTTTCTGAAGAGAATTTAACATTTTGGCAAGCTGTGCTCAGTTTTCACAAGATTCCACAGTTAGAGATTTCAGTAGCATCTTAAACATTTTCAATTCTCATCAAATTCCTTCAAGGTCTTATTATTTGAGCTATAACATATACTTTATATATACAACATATATTCTATCGCACTTTCATTTTATATGTGAGCAATTTTCTTATTTCTGTATTATTATTTCTCCAAAGGAAATTCGGGAGAAGTATATTTATAGATAAATCAAATTTAAAATCGACTTTTACTAATAAATTAAATTAATATTCCTTTTACACTAAATATGAAGCAAAAAAACTTTTACTAATATATTTATTTATTTAGTAGAATGTTAGTTTTGTTCTAGTTCATTAAAAATGCCAATCTAATAATCTCCAAAAGTGGTTATACAAGCAAAATATTTAATGTGTTAGGGCTCTTTTTCATCTGTCATTACTCCACCAAGCAAATCTTCACCAAAAACCTGTCCCCTCACACTTTCCCTCTGCTGAAAAGGGTAGTTTTGAGCCTTTTGGGGCCCTGTGAGGGTGAGGGGTCTCCAGGCACCTGTAGCCCTTTAGTGCCCAGGCGGTTTCCATGTCTGGATCAGCGAGAGCCAGTCCTGCCACAGGTACTCTGGTTTCTTTCCTTTGCATGGCCTGGGGGGAGGAGCAGCTGGGGATATAAAGAGACTGGTTAAAGAATAAAGCTGAACCCTAGAGCGGGAAGATCAGCTAGTCACTGAGAAAGAAAGAGTAAACACCACTAATGGGGCTCTGAGCGTGGAATGATTTTTACTCATGGTTAGGCCTGCATGCATGATCTAGTACATCCTCCTCAGTCTCATAGGCCTGTATTACATGTATGTGTATACAAGACAAGTGTCTGCTCACTTATAAATAGGGATTACATAATCTGATGTTATTATTTAGTGCCATTATTTAAAAAAATAAGAAATAGATTTAGGTAAATACAGTTTTGATTTTGTGTATGCATTATGCAATTTCTCTAGCTTGCCTTAAAGGCTTAACCTTAAAGACAGTCCATATGCAAATTACTGAATGTAATATATTATTATTGCTACTATGATTATTATTATTATATGCTACGTTTTACTTCCCGTGTGAGTCCCATGCAGTGCTGCCGAATAAAGGAGAGAAATGCACCGGAGAAATGCATAAAAAAGCAGTTCATGCATAAGATTTTCGGCACATAAATACTCGATTTCATGTCCAAATAGTTTTTTGAAACTTTGTGCATGCGTAGCTTGACAATCCAAATGTGTAACAGTGTAAACAACTCTGAATGCACAAAAGTGCATGTAATCCCCCCTTTAAACTGTCGTTTGCTTTACTGTTTGGTAAAATATTTTTTACTTTGGAGACTGAGGAAGGTGGACATGATTATTTACACCAGTCAAACTATCAGCATACATAGAGTGGCCTCAAATTTAATATTGCATTGTATTTATTAAAAATATATATTAATATATACATTACTGTTCAAAAGTTTGGGATCAGTTTTTTATTTTTAATGTTCATTAAACATGGATGCATTAAGTTGATTTAACAAGTACAGTAAAGACATTTATAATGTTACAAAATATTTGTGTTTAATAAATGCTGTTCTTTAGAAATTGTATTTATCAAAGACTGCTAGAAAAACAATTATCAGTTTTATTTTAAATTGTATATTATTATTTTAATCAAATCAAAGCTTATTATATTTCTTTCCAAAACATTCAACTTCTCCTACTTTTTGAACAGTATTGTCTGTCATTTAAATGTATTCATTCATATTCTTTATTTATTGATATAAAACATTAATAACTTGATGAGTAAAACCTTTTTCTGTACTTATTGAAATATTAGCAAAAAAGAAAGTATGTAGTATGCTGTTATGCGTGACTGTTTGTTAGCCGAATGCCTGAAGTGAAACCTATCAGCTCGTATCGTCACATACATGTTGCCGATAGGTTTAAACCCTTCTTTGAGTTAAAAATCACTTCACACGCTGCGGCCGGTTTTCGTCCCCATCCCCTGACCTGAAACTAAAAGAAGCCTCTCCACCACATCAACCCTATTTCTGTCCTGTGTCAATTCCTGTTCTCATTCCTAAAAAGAGTTCTTCTCCTACACCCTTCACCTTTCCTTTTCTCCTCTTTCTCTCCTCCCCTCTCCCTCCATCAGCACTAAGCTTTCTTGGACAGACTCCAGCTGTCAAGCTGTTTATCAATTGGGCCTCCATTTGTTGAGTCTGACAAAGTGAGTGAAAAAGAGAGACCACAAGAGATGTGGAGAGATAGAGAGAACAAGAGATATAGAAGGATATGTTAATGAAAAAGGAAAAGAAAGAAAGAGGACTCCAGGTTGACAGTTGTTGCTTAAAACTGATATTTTTTATTTTTCTTGACGTTCGTTCTTCTTTTGTTGTTGTTTATCTCATTCTCTCTCTCGCACTCACAGACACATTAAATGAAAGGTCATGCCCTTTCATTATTACCTGTGATTAATTACTCACTGCCATATTGTTTCAAACCTGTACATTTTTACAAAGACTTTGTACAAGTCTTTATTTTGACACATGCATAAAGCTAACAATATGCAGGTTTGATACAACATGAGTGTGGATATATTTTTGGGTGAACAATTTTTCTTCTCTCCACTGCCTGATGCTTTCTAAAAGGATGCATTCTGGGTATAGGCATGGTCACATGACACACAAGCATCTCAGATTACCCAGAATACCTTGGATAGGTGGAGAAAAGGCTTGCTCGTGTATTAGTTTCACAATAACGAAACGACTCAACAAATGATTATGCTTTTGCCACCTTCATTCTTTGAATGAAGTCAATACAAATACCTGAGAAGCATGTAACCCAATATCCGCTGTAGATTTGGGTTGAGGACTGTATGTTCTGCTTGATAGTTACTGAAACAAATACCATCCCACACTGCCACCTTGAGGTGACTGCACTGTGGCGGCCATTTTGGCTCCACTGCAGTGATTTATGGATTCCACCTCCATTCCGGCTCGAGTGTCTGATACAGTGTGCTAAGGTGCCGAGAATCTCCCCCTGCTTTTAGAGTTGGCATGGCAGAGGATTCTCCTCTACTGCAGTGGGTTGTCCTAATCTATAAGTGTGACAAGTTTGAATCCTCGGTTATTGAATGGGTACAGGCCCAGAGTAAAGACCTGCCAAATACCTGGCAGGCATTAGTGTATGAGAATGATTCTGTCAGAGTCAATATGAAAAGAGCAGCTGGCTCAGGTGTGTGTGTATGTGTGTGTGTGTGTGTGCAGCAATTGAGCATGAGTTAATCATTAATAAAGCAGCTCAATTTAATTAACAGATCAGCACACTTTGATTTTATTATATTGTAATATTATATATCAATATTTATTAATTTATATTTATTATATCTTTAACTATATACATTTAACATGGGTATTTAATATTGTGTATATAATTATATAAATTTAACAGCATATATAATGTGTGTAATATAATTTATAAAGTATATATATATATAATATATATACATACACTGCAATTTGGGATGCATTAAATTGTTCAAAAGAGTTGTTACAAAAAAAGTTGTTTAAAAAAAAAATTCGATTTATAAATATATTCAACTAGAAATGTAGAGTGCATTTTTGCATCCTTATTAAAAACAAGTGTGTAAGAAGTAATAGACTTTCTAGAGGAGAGATCAGATGCTGTAGTTCTCACTATAACACTACTGATCTTTTCTCAGGTAATGAGCTTGGTTGTGAAATAAACAGATAATTATGATCTTCTCTCAAATTTGTACACTACTTACTCTTATTAGACCTCTAAACAGTTTATGGATTCTGTCTGGATTTATGCTAACTGACCCTTTGCTAAGCCCTCCCTAGCATTACTGGCCAACCTGCATTAGCAATCGTAACACATCAGCAGTTTACAGACCATATAAACCAATATGCAAATATGCATATGTGGACTGATGATAATGCACAGTTCAGTAAAATGTTTCTCAGGAAAATCTTTTTCTTTTGTAAAGCTTATGTGAGCGGCAAAGAGTAATCAAGTAGGTGGTGCTTAGCAGTGGTCAATTATAGTATGTCCATAGAATTTTTAAATACACAATTTAAAGATGCATTAATCAAAGTTTTAATATTGACACCTATTACACAAATCCCCCGAAAGCAGTTGTTTTTGATGACCAATTCAAGCATTTATTCATCTACTTTGAATAATTTTAATTTGACACTTGTCAGAGGTGTAAAACACTGCTTGGTGCATCTTTAATTTGATTTGAGTTATACTTCAAAATATCTGAACATGGAGGCTTCCAACTCTTTAAATCATTCGCTGAGGTTTTTTTGCTCGGTCCTTTTTCTCTGTCTGTCTGTCTCTCATATTGATGTTGTTCCTCTGCCAAGCCACTCTCTTGTTTCTTTTTCTGTCTCTCTTTCTGTATTTTCTGTGTGTGTATTCCTCTCTTTTCTGTCTCTTTCTCCCTTCCGCTGTCTGTTTCTGACCCTCTCTTATGTCTACGCCTTGGTGACCAACAGGAGCCTCTCTCGGTAAAGTCTCCCCTCCTTATTGTCGCACAGCTACCGTCCCGCTCACGTGATGGCTTCTCTCTCTTTCTTTCTTTTTCCCTCCAGACCACCCTCCCTTCCTCTTTGCTCATCTGCTCTGGTTCTCTCCATTCCACTGCTTGTTTTATTCTGCTGTGACTTACATTGGCTCTAACAGGTCCATCTGTGGACCTAAACAACTGAACAAGTTACAGAAGAGATCACACTTTTGCACACTGCTTACGGTACTTGCACAACTCTCTCTGAGCACAGTCGGGAGCGAGTAATTGATTATTGGTAACCTGGACCTTTTCCAATGCTCTGACTTAATCAATCTGCCATGAGCTGGCCGGTCTTCCGCTGAGACTTGCCTGGAAGTTCATAGTTAAAGACAGCTGTCTTGGCCGCTTGATTGAAGAGTTCTCTGTTTGTGTTTGGGACCTGAATAAATCCTTAAAAAAATACCTCTGCCACATTCACAGGACGGATCTTTGGGTCAATAAAGATTCGTCCTTGATGGCTAACACTGTCTACACTGGACACTTATGGTTAATGTTTTTAGTTCTGTATTTAAATATCCCCATTATTAAAATAAATATATATTTTTTTTTTTATTCTGCATTTTTTACTATGGATTTTATTAGTTATAAATTTAAATAATCACATTATTAATTTTATCAACCTCACTATTTATATATCCACCATTGTTTTATTGCTGGATAAATAAATAGTAATTAATTAATTTAATACTTTTTTATTAGTTATTTCCTTAAATAACCTACAGTAAGTATTATCCCTTTGTTAATTTATTAATTCATTTCTTTGTTTTTATAAAATGTATTCATCTTTAACCCATGCAAAGTCTACTTTTTGTTGGCTATATACAGTGTATATATATATACACTGTATTACACCTCATTGGTCCATATTAGTAAATATTTTGGCATAAGCAACTTGATGCATCCAGTGTGGACAGACTTTGGCCAATGTGATGCTAAACATTAAGTTCTTCGAAACGGCCAGTTCAAAATTCTTTATAATGGCCATAATTTCTGTGCTTTGTAGGCAGGAGTTTTATCAACAGTTCTTTTCTTTTGTTTCCTTATTGGTTTGGATGCAACGACATGTCCTTGTAACTTGTCTTTGTCTCCTGGTTTGAGCTTCAAGTTCTTCTAGGGACAAGATACAGATGGACTCATGTCCACTAGTTTTCTGCATCTCAGTGAACCCTCAGTCTTGTCATGTTACCTATGATTAACACAAACTGCCTTCATATCCCAGACCTCCATTCCCCTGTCTGCTCTAACACAGCTAAAAAACAAAAAAAAGAAAGAAAGAGGTTTGGCTGGGCATTGCGCCAGAAAATGCCTGACAGTTTTGATACTTACATGAATGTGTTATGCTTTTGGAATGCCCACAAAAGGTAACAAGTTGACCGAAAGCGTACGATGGTTGTGAATCTGAAAACTTGCTTGAAGAAAAGAAAGATTTTTGATAATAATTCCACAGAAATAAGCCTAATACATGATAGATACTGTGATGTTAACTTTTGCATGGTGATAATGAAACTAGCTTCTATGATAAGAGCAACTGGAAGCCCAAGGAATGGTCAAGAAGTGAAATGTGCTGAAGAAGGTCTTTCAAGAAGTCTCTTTATGTCTCACCGTGCAGCATGCTAATGTCCTGTTGTGTGCCTCCAATCCACAGGGGGAGCAGTAAGGGAAAAGACCTCAATATCATCAAGTCTCTGAGGGTCCTAAGGGTGCTACGTCCACTCAAGACCATCAAACGTCTTCCCAAACTAAAAGTACAGTCAAATTCACACCACCTGCGCAGCTATGTTATACGTTATCTTGTTTTGTTAGCCATGTTAGCCTGCTGTATTCATGTGTCTTTCTCCCAGGCGGTGTTTGACTGTGTAGTGAACTCTCTGAAGAACGTGTTGAACATCCTCATTGTCTACATGCTGTTCATGTTCATCTTCGCTGTGGTGGCCGTGCAGCTTTTTAAGGGACGATTTTTCTACTGCACAGACGAATCCAAAGAGTTTCTCCGTGACTGCAAGTAAGTAAAGATGACTTGCGATGAAAGATTTGTGATTTCTGTTAGTTTACACTGTCAAAAATGTAAATTTTGCATGTAAACGTTGGCAGCATGGGCCAAAATAATACATGGATACTCACCCATCCTAAAGAAAAAGGCCTGGATTGTTAAAATGCGTTTTTGTTTCAGGGGTGAATATTTGGTGTACGAGCGCGATAACGAGGTGAAATCCCAGAAGCGGGAGTGGAAGAAGTACGATTTCCACTACGACAACGTGCTTTGGGCCCTGCTTACTCTCTTTACTGTGTCCACCGGAGAGGGATGGCCGCAGTGAGTTGACTTGCTCATAAATCACAAGTGGCTTATTATCTCTCTCTTTATGTCATTACCTCTTTTTGGCGCTTCTCTTTCAGAGTGTTGAAGCACTCGGTGGACTCCACTTTTGAGGACCAGGGCCCTAGCCCGGGGTACCGGATGGAAATGTCCATCTTTTACGTGGTGTACTTCGTTGTCTTCCCCTTCTTCTTCGTAAACATCTTTGTAGCTCTCATCATCATCACTTTCCAGGAGCAAGGAGACAAGATGATGGAGGACTACAGCCTTGAAAAGAATGAGGTATTTACAAATGTATTTACTTATTCAGCAAACATGCCTAATTTAGACCAAAATTTAAGGCAACAACTGATAAATCCTTCAATCCTGTTGTGCATCCCAAGTGTTCGGATTTATTAATTGCTAAAAAACTTCTGTCATTCATTATGTTGATGTCAATATGTTATGTTTATACAATATATTAAATATATTTATTTATAAAATGAACTATTATGAATATAAATATATGCATGAAAATAGATTTTTAGTAATTAGCTCCTTTTTAGAGTTTATATCTCTAAAATAATTTGATGGATAACAGTGTTCTGTAGAAGCATAATAATTAAATCATAAGAAAACTGAGACTTTTCAAATTCATAATGTGTTTCTGGGTCAAAAGCATCTTTGATTCAGCTGGTCACATTTGCTCTCTCATAGTATTTATATTTAGTCACATTCAGGAAGTCCACAGTTTTTACTATTCAGTTCTCTTTCCTCAGCAACAAACATGCAACGTGATACGTCAGATGCTGCTTTCACTGTTTTCTGTTGTTCTGTGTCTTCTAGAGAGCCTGTATTGATTTTGCTATAAATGCCAAACCTCTAACGCGCCACATGCCTCAGAACAAGCAAAGCTTTCAATATCGAATGTGGCAGTTTGTGGTGTCACCTCCGTTTGAATACAGTATCATGTCTCTCATAGCGCTCAACACCATCGTCCTTATGATGAAGGTACATGCTTCTTCTTCCTCCCTTTGCATCAGTGATGTCCTTGTTCATCCGTTAGGGTCTAAAATGTCTTTGTGCGCGTTTTTCAGTACAATCAAGCCCCTGAGATGTATGATGCCGTCCTGAAGAACCTGAATATAGTGTTCACCACACTCTTCTTCATGGAGTGTGTTCTGAAAATCATTGCCTTTGGTGCCCGAGTAAGTCTCTCTAATCACATCCCCACTTCCAGATTACTCACCGCACTTAAATATATCACCCACTATTAATTCATGTGTCCTGATATTCAATTAGACCTTTTAACCCAATTAGAAAAACAGCTTTCTAATGCACTTGTCTGTCTTTCTCCTTTTTTTTCTCTGCAGAATTATTTCCGAGACGCTTGGAATATTTTTGATTTTGTGTCTGTTATCGGCAGCATCACTGATATTTTGGTGACAGAGCTATGGGTAAGTTCCCTTTCAGACAAATTTTAAAAGCAAATGTAGATTGCATCTTGCCAGATGCCAGAACTACTTGTAAATAAATATTATAAATAAATATATTTTAATATCAGTAAATGCATCGCTTGTGATCCCTTCCTTTTTTGAGGGAAAGTAAAAAGTTAAATTCCCATGCACATAAATATAAATTAGTACTGAATGTACAGTGGGTACGGAAAGTATTCAGACCCCCTTAAATTTGTCACTCTTTGTTATATTGCAGCCCATTGCTAAAATCATTTGTTCATTTTTATCCTCATTAATGTACACACAGCACCCCATATTGCCAGAACATTTATTAAAAAAGAAAAACTGAAATATCACATGGTCCTAAGTATTCAGAGTTGCTGTGACATTGTGCTGGCCATTTCTTCTGATCATCCTTGAGATGGTTCTACACCTTCATTTGAGTCCAGCTGTGTTTGATTATACTGATTGGACTTGATTAGGAAAGCCACATACCTGTCTATATAAGACCTTACAGCTCACAATGCATGTCAGAGCAAATGAGAATCACAAGGTCAAAGGAACTGCCTGAAGAGCTCAGAGACAGAATTGTGGCAAGGCACAGATCTGGCCAAGCTTACAAAAAATGTCTGCTGCACTTAAGGTTCCTAAGAGCACAGTGGCCTCCATAATCCTTAAATAGAAGACATTTGGGATGACCAGAAACTTTCCTAGAGCTGGCCGTCCAGCTAAACTGAGCTATCAGGGTAGAATAGATGAAGAGAGGTAAAAAAGAACATTAATGAGGAGAAAACAAATGAACTTAAATGATTTTAGCAAATGGCTGCAATATAACAAAGAGTGAAAAATGTAAGGGGGTCTGAATAGTTTCCCTACCCACTGTATGTTTAAAATATCATCATATTGCTGATTTTTTTATTGTTTTTAATAAGGAAGATTAAATTGCAACAATTCCAAAATTATATGGTAAAGATGACATGGCAGCAAAATGTTAAATCTATTGTCTATTTGAATATTTACCTGTTCAATCCTCCACATCATGTGTTCATTCTATTGCCATTCTACGTGTTGTGTGTATTTGTACTGTTTTTTTGTGTGAAAATGTCAGTGTTTGAGTGTGTATTCATCCTGGTGTTGTGTCTCATCTCTGCCTAGGGTGCTCTGTCTGTAAAAATAAGACAGAGACACTTTACTCTGATGTGTTACACTGAACTTGTTGGGCTCTCCCAGTGGTCACACATTATATCATTTAAATTGTTATATTACTTTTAATAAACATTTCTCTTTGTAACGTTTACAATATTTTGAAATAACTTGCTTTATCATTTCATTTTATATGTGTTTGCTATTTTATATTTCTGTTTATTTCATAATTTAACCATTTTATTTAAAACAAAAACAGATTTTTGCCTGGTCAATGTTTATTTATTTTTAATAATATATATATATATATATATATATATATATTTGTTGTTTTTTTTTTTACACATGCATACATACTAGGCATTTTGTCAATTTTTTATATTTTATTTTAAATAATAAAACTTATTTATTCTTTTTAATTTTTATTAAAACAGCTTTAGATTTGTGTTTATTAACAACATCAACATTGGCTGCATCCAAAAGCTCTAAAATTGAATTCCAAAGCACATCCAAATCCCGATTCCACTTCACTTCCTTTCTCAAAAGGTACTTTCTTTTAATTGAATTTCAAAGGCAGCATGGATGCATCCTTCACTGCCTTTGATATCCCACAATCCTGTGCATTTCATTTCATGATTAAGATAAAAAAAAATTAAGGTGGCATCTGAAATAGTCAGTTTGTGTGTATGTGTATATTTCTGACTTGTTTTTTGCACTTTTTATGTTATTTCTATCAAGATATCGGTATTATAATAATTAAATATTCATTTAGTTGTCACTAAAACACTATTTTGTTGTAGATCATTAAAACCTGAAGTCTGTCCGGAATCAGTTTCATGTCAAAAACATCCAGTCTTTTTATGAGGCAGCTGCTAGGTTTTTGGATGCAGCCGTTGTATCTAAGGTAGTTAGCATTGTATATGTAACATCATTTAAAAAACGCTTTTTTGGTCATAATGAGTAAAATTGGGTTTGGCCACTGGAACAGCCTGCACAGTGAATCAGTACCCACTGTGTTTGATTAATCAGCCTGTTGACTGTATCCATAACGACTTATTCCTGTTTTATCTTTTTACATGCTTTCTTTGTTCCTCTGATTTGTTGGCGATAAACCCATCCAATCCAAAACAAAACAAAAATGCACTATGAAACTCTCATATCTATCATCTCATGTGTACCCATCCAATCCCCTCACACACTCACTGTACATGTACGCCTCCATCTACTGCAACAACACATAGAATCCGGTTGGTTTGTAATTTTCTCTCGGCTTCTAATGCATCCATTACCCCAAATGCCTCTCTTTTCCCTCCCCACTTTTCTCAAAGCATGTGCTTCCAGTATGAAGACCCATTACCCCAAAGATGCTTGACAGTTGGCCAACTGCTCATGTTAACACTCATGTTAATATATTCTATTAGCACTTAAAAACACTAGGACTGGGTAGTAGGATGGTTAAAAAAGTGTCAGTTTACTACTGTATATATATTGTGGTAGTTTTATCTGCACTGCTATTATTTAGCAAGCCAAAATAAGGAAAAACTGTTGTGGGGATGTGGTTTGGTGCTTAGAAATCCAGTATAAGCATTACTACAGAATTATTTATTAATCGTTTTTCATCAACTTTCCAGAAACACAACTGCATTGTGACATAGGCTATTACAGCAATCTATAATTACTCATGTAAGCATTTAATCATACCGACCACCCCAATACCAATACAATTATATATAAGCACAAGGGCCAATATGTAGTAAATTAAAGTAACTTTAACAAAATTAGCATTTAATATGTATGTATTCACAAGAGACTCTGACGAATTTCAATAGCTGACTATTGCTCTTATTGACCTGTAGTTTTAATCTGCCTGGTTACCCACTGACCAATGAGAGCAGTGTATTTGTTTTTGCTTATAAAATAGCCTTTACACTTTCACAGGTAGTTTTAGACTTTGTCATGCCATCGCTGAATGCCATGCACTTTAGCAAAAGCTGCATGTTGACAATTTTTCTTACATTACCTTATCTTTTCCGTCTCATTCGCCTGTTCTGCACTACTGTAGTTCCTCCTCTGTATGGAAGAGGGCGCTGCATCTCACTCATAGAAATCTGGGTATGCTGGAATGGGGGGAGTGATCCTCAATAACCTGTCCACACAGTCAAGACTATTTTTTAGTTATTTTACCACGTCTGGACTCAATATTTGGAGCGATTATGCGGTTGTGTTTAAATGCAACACAGAAATTTTGAGAGATAAAAAGATGGTGTGGATTGGACCATTGAGAATTACATGGCCAACACAGCCAATCCCCATTGGCTAATGTTGTCAATATTCTACTTTACTCTATGCCTGTATTTGCTAAATAATATAGTGCATCAGGCTGCTTTCATACTGTGCCTTGCCTGTCTCAACAGATCAGTGCATTTGATTAAAAAAAAGTTTATGCTTTAATATATGATTGGATGATGACTGTTACAATTTATTGATTGTTTTTCTTAAGCCCCTCCTCAATTAATTTGGTCCTTTTTTGTTGTTTAAATTTTATATATATATTTTTTTAATTCCATTTAAAGCTTATTTTATACATAATGTATTTATATGTATTTAGAAAGAAAATCTTTTTGATTATTATTATTAAGTATTACTTTAACCCACTTTCTCTATAAATTATTATTTTATTGTTTTATTTGAATAAAGAAAATTAGATTCATCATCATAAAGTTTACTGACTGGCATTTTTCATCCCTTTTCCTCTGGAACATTCTCCTCTGTCTCTGTTTCTACATATGCCTCAATCTAATCTCCCCAGGATAACTTCATAAACCTGAGTTTTCTGAGACTCTTCCGAGCAGCACGTCTTATTAAACTCTTGAGGCAAGGCGAGACCATTCGCATTTTGCTTTGGACCTTCGTTCAGTCATTTAAGGTACAAAAAGTCATACTTTAATTTACATCAAAATCTCAAGCACTCTAAAGTCCCAACTTAGAGTTAAAAAGAAGCAGTTTTTCTCCTTGAGAAATATTTCTTTGCATATTTTTGATGTAATAAAAAAGGTATAGTATACTGTCCTGCCTAAAAAGGTTAAAGCGTGATTGGTTACCGAAATGAGTTACTTGGCATCAGAGCATTCTGTAAAAATTTGTAAAAACACGTGCACAGACTTTCAGACCAAACTTCAAAATTCTGTCCAATTTCTTTCCTCTTACATGGTCTTTCTTTCTACCATTTACAGGCTCTGCCGTATGTGTGTCTGCTTATTGCAATTCTGTTCTTCATCTACGCCATCATTGGCATGCAGGTAACAGCTGTTCTGTTTGAAACATCACTGTGGGTTTCTGAAAATCATAATAAAGTCTAATTTAATCTAAATTTAAGCATCTTTCAACAAGTTCAGAAGTGGCATAAGGATGCTGAGAAATCTCATCTGTGAGAGCAGTGATGTGTGCAGTCGTTTTATATTTTCTCTCTGATTTTGTAGTTGTTTGGGAACCTGCAGCTGGATGCAGAAGAAGGTAGTGCGATCAATGAACACAATAACTTCAGAACCTTTATCATGGCCCTGATGCTCCTCTTCAGGTTGGTCTTGTGTCTTTACTAGTGTTATTTTAGTATATAATACTAAATATATATTTTTTTCCCTACTTAGCATATATATATATATATATATATATATATATAATTTTTTTTTATTTTATTTTTTTTTATTTTTTTTATTATTATTATTTTTTTATTTATTTATTTATTTTTTCAGTTTTAATTATTTTATTCCATTTTATTTTATGCAAGTTACTTACAAAAGCATTATGTTCCCTTTTAAGTTTTGTATATAATATGTTTTATTTCACCTTTAACTGTCATGAATTTGTATGTTTTGGAAACAGGAGTGCCACAGGCGAGGCATGGCATGAGATCATGCTGGCATGTCTCGCAGAAATGCCGTGTGATGAAAACTCTGGGAACGTGGGGCCACAGTGCGGCAGTAACTTTGCATATGCCTACTTTGTCTCTTTCATCTTCCTCTGTTCTTTCCTGGTGAGAATAGACTTTGCCTGTTTCTTTTCACCTTCCTTTAACCTTAAACCCACTTTTTTTGCAGAGTAATTTATTATTTATTTATTATTAATAAATTAATTTTGTTTTGGGACTTGTATTTGTGTTTAGATGCTGAATCTCTTTGTCGCTGTCATCATGGATAACTTTGAGTACCTGACCAGGGACTCCTCCATTCTGGGTCCACATCATTTGGATGAGTATGTCAGGATTTGGGCAGAGTACGACCCAGCAGCCTGGTGAGTTAAACGCACATCTATTACACTCAAACACCACAAAACCACACATTTGATTCTTTTAGGCACACATGCAACCATTGATTATTACCTTTAAAAATTGTAAAATGTACAAGATAGTATCACTTAATACTAACAGTTTTTAAAAAGGAAACATGTTCACTGCAAGCTAACAAACACTTTAACATTCTAAAGATTCTTTATTTTGTCACAGATATATACGTGCACACAAACTAACTCAAAAACCAATCATTCTTCTCCATAGCTGCTGGCTCAGAGCCATCTTTTATTACTATAAACATCCCCTGAACGTCCCATAATACTGTCCACAGTCACTCAAGACAAGGCCCTGACAGATCTCAAAATGCACAGTGTTTGTCCTTATATCCCTCCTACTTCCCCCGTCCCAGTGCTTGCCTCATCCTCGAGTGCTGTTCTGCAGGAGCCCATGGAGTTAGTCTGAAGGAAAGGATTCCTTTCCCCAGCCTTGAGAAACCCTGTAGACAGTGCAGCTCCGGTGATGATTTTTGAGCAAAATAAGGTTAATGATTGAACCAGGGTTGTGCGTCGTTCAAAATATAATCTAAACCTTTTTATTACTATTATTCCTCCAAATCAGTTCCATGAATTTGAATTGAATTTGAGTTACGTTACCAGTGAAGATGTAAAATTGCAATTTGAACTTGAATGTAGTTAAATAGCACTAAAATTATACGAATATCAAATAAACTAAAGAACAAAGCTATGGTTTATAGGCCTGATGGATAAATAGATGGACATCTATAGACATTTGTGGTTACTATTAGTGTTTCATATTAAAGAAATTAATCTTTGTGAACAAGGTTGGAACGACATTTAATTTCCCAGATTGCATTACTTTAAAAATCCTCTTCCTGTCATTCCATTTTAAATTCCAATTCATCTTTCTGTGGAATGTGGCTAATTCAATTCAGACTCATGAAATACAAGGGAACTATTTTTTTAATTCTGAATTTTGCATAATCCTGATTTGAAGAAATGCTTTCATTCAAAGAGTCAGAAAGGACTACAGCATACATACTTTTTAACATTAAAAAAAAATCTGTAAGAAAAAAAAAAGTGTGTGAAAACTATAGCGAGAAGTGATTTAAAAGAACTTAATAGAGAGAGGGCTGAACATGAGACCCTGTGCATGGCAGATTCTGACTTCACAATGACTTAATTCTCCCATCTTTATGGCTCAGGTGTGCATGGCAAACATCTTCACAGACAAGCTGTCGCAGCTTATTTCTGTATTTGCCACTGCATACAAATGTTAACAAAATACACCTCATGTATTTTGACTTGTCAAGCCTACGTAGCTGTCGCTGTATGCAGTTCAATTAAGTCATTGGACTCGCCAAGATAATAGAGCCTCTCATGTGCACGGTCATATCGGTGGACTCGTTTACTCCGCACCGTGATGGGGGAGGATTCAGAACAGCACTAAAGATCATTCAGGGGCAGCTTTTTTGGACTCAAAATTTGATCTTGTTATTTCATTCACATGCATAGGTGGGGTTAATTTACTGGATTTTGACATGCATTGAAATCTCAGATACAGTAACCCTCGCATGCATGTTTAAATTCATCCAAGGCAATGGCCCCTTTTAAGCTGTCCAAGTCTGGATAGTGGTGGTCAAATATAGCAGGTTTAAATGCACTGATGTATTTACTATTCTTTTTTGTCATTCTAAATTCAATACATTTTTTATTAACGGAAAGACTCTTAGCGTTAACTAATTTATGTCAAAATTGCTAGATTTAAAATATTCCTCATTATAGTCTTGTAAAAAGGATCCATTGCAGGAAGATTCCAGTAAACATGTTTGTTAGCCAACAATCATTTGGGCTGTCCTTTGAATGATTTGATTTCTATGGGTTTGAGGCAGTGGAACAGCCTCACTGGGTCTGGTCTGTGATTTGTCAATGGATATGTGTGCTTTTATTCTCTTGTTCTTTGTGCTCCTCTTCTTGTTTCTCTTTTCTCCACCACCTCTTTGGCTCTCTGGCTCTGTTTCTTCTCTCTCTCTCTCTTTTCCAGTGTGTGCCCCCTCTCTAACCTCCCTGTATTCTTCTTGCAGCGGGCGCATTCATTATAAGGATATGTACAGTTTATTGCGGGTTATCGACCCCCCGCTGGGCTTAGGCAAGAAATGTCCTCATAGGGTGGCCTGCAAGGTTTGGATCCTACTAAACAAAAAACTTAAGCACCTGCTCGCATTGAAGACTGGAATGAATGTTGCTTTTCTTTTTGGTTATGTTTTCTTTTCTTTTTTTACGTTTCTTTTTTACTCTTCTCCACAGTTCTTCTTCTTTTACTTGAAATTCATTTTTGTTGTTTTATTCGCCATCTCTATATGCATTCTGATATGACAAATGAGAATGTGCGGGACAATGCAGACACCTTTTTAGAAGCATGACGTGCACTGCCATCGACAGCCAAGTCTGTATGAATCTCTCTGTGGAATGAATCACTCTAAACAGCCAATCAAAACAAAAGAAAAAGAAAAAATGAATCAGTCATTTTGTTATTTTTTTCTTTCTGCTTGCTGTTGAACCATGCCTTGGCAAACTGGGTGTAACAGTGTGCATTGTTCTTGTTTGGGGACGAAGTGAGGGTTGGGGATCAGAGGACTGCATTGACGTGACTACCATAGTTCACCACCAAGCAGCGGAGCTTTTCTTTGCCTGTTTGAAGCCCCACTGCAGTTCTATGGGACCGTCCCACGATCGCATAGAACAGTGTTTTTACTAGGACTAAAAACCAGCTTCCCCTCCTCCTGTTTAACCTCCAGCCAATCAAGAGCTCTCACGCTCTCAAAACCCCGCCCCTCGCCCAGACCAAAACAATAACCTATATGTCTTTGTTTTTCTTTCTTGCCGTTCTTATTTCCTCCTCCTTCCTCCTTTTTTGGTTTAAATCCCACCATCCTCTGGTTTGTCCCATGATGTCCTTTCCTGCCCTCCATTGTTTCTCTTTTTGTCCGTCGTCGTTCTCCTATTTTTTTCCCCCCCGTTCTCCCGTTTTAATTTCTGGGGATCTCACCCCTCCCCTCCCACCCCACTCCCCCTTACAGCGGCAGGATCAGTTACAGTGATATGTATGAGATGCTCAGGCACATGTGTCCTCCTCTAGGCCTGGGGAAGAGGTGCCCAGCTCGGGTCGCCTACAAGGTTAGCGGCAGCAGCCCACCGTGGGTGCGCCACAGCCAATCAAAGCTGTCCGTTTTTTCTGTTAGTGTTGGTGTTGGTGAGCTGCTGTATCTTTCTTTTTACGTTGTGGGGTACTGGTGAAAGCGTTAGCCAGCTGACACATATATCCGGACGCACACATCCACTGGAGAGCGGGAACGGAGGGTACCTTGTCAGCCCTTCTGCACCGTACTCAAATACTCAGACGGAAAGGATTTTATTGCGACTGTAACAGGAACTCTTAGCCATTCTTTGTGATTATGAATGACTTTACATATTTGTTAAAATCAACATGAAATCAGAATATAGACCGTTATTAGTTTCTTAATACACTTATATTCATTGGGGTAATATTATTCAGGAGGGAAACCAAGCTTCTTAGTCTTTCATCAAATTTTAGTAAGGAGTTTCACCTTTGCATCGGCTAGTAAATAAAATCAGCTCTTCTGAACTTCTAGTTTTGTTCTCGCTTAATATCCTGTTCCTCTTCTAAATTTCACGTTTCAAAAGTAAATTGGGATGCCGATGCCATTTCATGTTGACTTTAACTAGAAAACAAGGATTATTGTATTATTATTTTCGCAGTATGTTTTCCCTGTTCAATGCAGAAATAGAGCCTTTACTTTAAATGCAGATGTAAAGGACATAGACCCAGTCTGTGTGCGTGTACAGAAGGACTGGGAAGGATCGTGTGCCTTTGGTCCTCTGTGTCTCTCCCTCCAGTGGATGATTTTTAAAGTCTACATATATCCATTTTCTACGATTTTGACAGGTGACACTTCCGTAGGTTCAGTCTTTAGACTCACTTTGTCCTTTTGATTTTTTTTAAGCAAATCCACTAGAATCACAGAGAAGCTTTTCCACCTGTCCTTCGTTTGATTCTGTCAATGCAGTTCTGACCTGTTTCCGTTCCCCTCTCTCTTTCTCTCTTACTGTCTCTTGCTCTATCTCTTCTTTCCCCACATTACTAAAGTTTGCATTTTCAGCCACTACATTTTTACATCCCTGCACAAAAATTCCTTTCTCTTGCTCTCTTCCTATTTCACTTCCTGTCGTCTATCTTGCATTCTTTCACTTTTAATCAGCATGCTTCTTAATTATGCAAATTGTAAGGATCTGAGTGCATCTTTGTGTGACAGTTACATCCAGCCATTTTACATGTCACGTTCATCATATTAAGGCTGTGGACCTTAGTAAGAGTAGATGGCATGTTTAGTTTGAGGTGAATGATAACAAAACCATTTATTGTCTTTTTCTTCATATGAATATCATTTGTCACTCATTTTGCAGGTGAAAGCTGTAATCAATATCCCATAATATATATTTTTATAGTCTTTTTCACAGTACAGGTGTTTTTAGGTGTTCATGCTTATACTGTGTCCAAAATCGTGGTTTGTTCCCACATTATTTACTTGTAGGTGATGCCATTTACACTACTGTTCAAAAGGTTGATATTCATAAGATTTTCTAATTAGAAAAAAGTAATTTTTTCTGTATTCATCCTTTTTATATATATTTAAAATGGCAAAAATGAATTTGTCAATCTAATATTGGCTCTTTTTAGACATTCTTATTAGTAAAGATGTTTGAAAACAACAGCATGCATTTGAAATGGAATAGAAATGTTATTAATTATATGTGTGTGTTTATTAAAATAGATATCAGTATTTTCAGTCCATACTTTTGCATCTTTACTATATAAAATTATTATATATATACAGTACAGGCCAAAAAACACACCTTCTCATTCAATGTGTTATTTTCATGACCATTAGCCACTACACATTGGTTGATTCTCACTAAAGGCATCAAAACTATGAATGTGGAGTTATGTACTTAACAAAAAAAGGTGAAATAACTGAAAACATCTTTTATATTCTATAGTTTCTTCAAAGTAGCCACCCTTTGCTCTGATTACTGCTTTGCATACTCTTGGAATTCTCTCGATGAGCTTCAAGAGGTAGTCACCTGAAATGGTTTTCCAATAGTCTTGAAGGAGTTCCCAGAGGTGTTTAGCACTCGTTGGCCCCTTTGCCTTCACTCTGTGGTCCAGCTCACCCCAAACCATCTCGAATGGGTTCAGGTCCGATGACTATAGAGGCCAAGTCATCTGTCGCAGCACTCCATCACTCTGCTTCTTGGTCAAATAGCCCTTACACAGCCTGGAGGTGTGTTTGGGGTCATTGTCCTGTTGAAAAATAAATGATCGTC